>WHYT01018004.1:962-43448 GCA_009806455.1 Tetrax tetrax | reverse complement strand
AAAAAAAAAAAAAAAAAAAAAAATAAACAAAACCCCACACCATTTAGAAAGCCCTGTCCAACAGCACATATACTAAATGTTTCTAGATAAAAGTAGTATCAGCAACTGGTAAATCAAGACCAATAGGCTGAATTCCTATTTTCTCCCCTATTTCTCTTCATTTTTTTCTGGGGGTCTTATTTGGTGGTATTGTCTCTTCAGGTTCATTTCCCATATATTCAATCCAAAGGTAGATATCTTTTTTTTTACCTTGAAAACACACACACACACATATACATACATACGACTTAATCCTGTTCCATGGTTAGAAGACAGGATGGCATTTTTTGTGACCAATTTGACTAGAAAAGAAATTACACAATTTTAAAAAACATATAAAGAAACTAAAATCCAGCCACCAAGAGAAGGCAGTTTAATGTAGAACAGAAAAGACACCGCATGCTTTACAAATGCTAATGTATGTGACAGAAAACTATCAACCTCATTTCTCAATAGAAAATTTAAAATTCCAAGCTTAAATGGTTTACCAAAAATTACACAATAAGTCACTGCTGAATTCTGAAAGTAATCCCAGACCTAATCTCCAGACCACAGTGAGTCCCTAGGGAATTACTTATGGATGTATTTTTCACTGAAATTGTGCTTTCCCTTGTTTCCATCGTATTTAATAGAAACCATGGCTCAACAGCCTTTAAATTTATTATATTGTATTTCATAAGCAGCGGACAGAGATGAGTGCAGACTGAAGCTGTTCCCTCGCTCGTTACATGCCCATGAGCCCCATGCAAATCCCAGCTGCCTTTTCCACCCTGAGGATTCGGGGGCCTTTGGTTGCTTGAGGGCCCCCTGTCCCCCTCAGCTCGCTGCTCCCTTCCACCTCCCGTCACAGTGTTGGACAGTCATTCTCCACATGGGAACACAAGTCTTGCAGAAATCATTCAAAATGGACGAAAAAATAACATTTGTGACTCATTAAATGCAAAATATTTGCCTCATCTTAAAATGCAACACTCAGAGGGAGAGCAGCAGGATGGTGGTCTACAGGGCAGCCATGTCCTCACCGAGCAGGTGCAGGCCCAGCACCTCCAGCAGGCTTGAGGCCAGGGCCCAGGGTCTCCTGGAGCCCCAGAGATGCCCACTGGGACATCGGGAAGTCAGAGCTGGTATCAAGGTCCCACCAGTGAGGCACAAGGTCCCTTGGGCAGGAGCAGGGGTATGGGCCTGACCACAGTGGCCACCAAGGAGGGGCAGGTCCCCATAGCTGACCACCTGCTGGCACTGAGCACAGGCTGCCAACTCCCCACCTGACCTGGCCACCACTGCCATCCCTAAATGAGCCTCTATAAAAAAATAAATCCAGGTTTGAATGAAGAAGTGTATTTTTGGTAAAATTTTTAAGAGTCACTGTGATGTATGAAGAAAACTGGGAAATAAGTATTATAGCCAGAATTGTAGAGCCACTGCAACCTACTACATTATCAATTGTTCCTCATACTGAAATGATTCTTAATTGACTTGAGAAACTGTGTACCAAACAGCACTTTTCAGCTTTTTACATCACCTATTTATTTGCTTATATTAGCTGCAGGTAGAGCCATAATTTTCTGGATAATTTTAAAAGAAATTTAGGCTGCCGTAAGGAAACTTTTTATATCTCAGGATGATTTTACTTATGCAATAATGAAGCTGCAGCCGAAGAGGGCTTGATATAGTCACATAACTGAATTAAGCAGAAAAATTGATTTTATTCTAGAATTCAGGATGCTGGTAGTCAATCGAAAAAGTAGAAGAAAGTACTCGGACAGTATAGGAAGAGATGAAATATCACTTATATGCTTATCATCCAGACTGAGAGCAACAGTCAGGAAGGACTAAGCAAGGACTCTG
Source organism: Tetrax tetrax (assembly GCA_009806455.1). NCBI lineage: Eukaryota > Metazoa > Chordata > Aves > Otidiformes > Otididae > Tetrax > Tetrax tetrax. The sequence continues at coordinate 41,561 of WHYT01018004.1, read as the reverse complement.
GGATGGAAAGCCTGTTTCTAGATACAGAGGGATTGAAACAGCTGAAAACAAATCTTGGAAAAAAATTCTGTCTAGGTGAAGAGAATGAACAAAAGAACAGGCAAAGGTAGGGAGAAGTGCCATGTATGAAGTGGTTCATTGGCATGGGACATACAATTAAACTATTCTTTTTACAGGAGAAATCTGAAATATACCAGTAAAGTGTTCTCTCTTATCCAGGGCTGGCTGATAGCACGCTCTTATCCTCAGCAAGGTGCTCGGCTGGGTTGCGCAGAAAAGTCTGAGCGCAACATCGCAAAGCTCCAAATCTGATGGTTGAAGTAGAACATCAGTATGATGAAAATCTAATGAAGAAACCTCACTGAGCAAAACAAGACATATGAAAGTATCACGGCTGCAAAAAAAAAAATCAACTTCTAAAACATAATAAACCTTGCCTGAAAAAAATTATTTAGCTGTCTCATATTTAGTGACTCTGATTAGTGGATGATACACAAACTCATTGTACGTTTGTTTATTGTTTCTGTTCCTGAAGATAATGGAATGTAAACGTATCATCGTTACAAAAGAAAAAAGGATAGTCTTACAGTCAGAACAGCTGAATGCTGTTTTAAAATAGAAATTAAAATTCTCTTTGTTGCACAATTCAAATATAACGCTAGCTAATTCCTTTATTTAGGTTTTTCTACAGATGGTAATTTTGCTCATGGAAAGTGTGGTATTCATTCCCTAGCACATCCCTTACAGATACACTACTACAGCAACTAAGTCAATGAAGCTATGGTATGAAAATACAAAGTTCCACATAATGATACATAAATATGATGAAAATACTAACATTTTCTTTCTCATTTTGGGCACATATGAGAGAGTATTTTAATCTTCTTTCTGTGCCCTGATACCCTAGTTATAATTCCCTAGTTACATGGAGAATTTATTTTTCATCTTAATAAAAAATAAATGTTCTTAAAGCACTTAGACTTTCCAAATTTTGTACAAAAACCAGATAGAAACTAAGTCCATCTTAATAGTTTGATTTTACTTGTCTATGATAACTTAGGACAAGAAATTGAACAATAAATTAGCATTATGTGAGCACTGTTTGTGTGAGGATCTTGTTTAAAAGGACGTAGAGTCCTGTGGAAATGACACGATGATTGTTTTAAACACATTGTAATTCATATTAATAACAAACTGATTAAAGCACAAACAGACAGTACCAATTAAAGAAGTCCTCAACTCTGCTAAATTGGCGTTGGTATTTTTATGTAGTATTTTGTTTGCAATACTATGTGTGTCTCAACAGTAAGCAATATTTAGAACAGTAGCTGGACTAGAAAAAGTAGCAAAATAATACATCAAATAAAAAAAAAGATAAACCCTATAAGTAGTGCTTATGAAGCTTCAATGCATGATAAGAATACAAATGGAAAGTTGTAAATATTTTTTTTCTTGTCATTTAAAGAAAGTGAGTGAGTTAGAATAAGCCCATAGAAAGATGATTGATGGAGTATGGTGGTATTATGAGCAATATTCTGGAAATGTCTCAACAGAGAGCCTATAAATTTGAGTTCACACATCCCTGCCTTTCACAGATCGCAGTTCCACAGAGCAATGTCTTCTATATGACCTTCCTCTGTCATGCTTGCTTTATGCATTGCCTCTCTCTTAGTGTAGACACTTGTACAGGGGTTTTTAGCAAATCGATAGGGAGGGGCAAACAAGGGGCTAGCCAAAAGGTTACCCCAAACCTTCAAATGAACTATCTGGCTACAATCCAGTCAGTAGTCAAGAAATTAAATACACTTTCAAGCTCAGTGGGGCACATTAAGAAGAAAAGGGAAGAACTCTTACAAATGCTGCAGAGAAAAGCATTATTTCTGCCTTCCCTTAGATCTATGTACCATAGATATATTTTGGGCCATCCTGTAGAGCTCAGCAGGTCAGGAAAAAAGTCAGATGTGCTGGCTCAGAATTTATCTGACTTGGCAAGTTAGCTAAGGGGCAAAAGAGTCCTTTGGAAAAAAGATCTCAGTCTTCAGGAAAAACTTCAAAAACATTTTCTATTGTATCTGACCATAGTGTCTAAAACACTAAGAATAATTTCTAATAGCCATTAGTTGAAGTCCAAACGGATACAAAATCTATAGGACATCAACTTTAGAACAGAAAGATTTCAACAACTTCAAACTGATATTTAAGACTTGGTTACACATCGAGCATAATGAGTAACTTCCTAACTGGGAAGCTGAATGTTTGTATAAATGGTTTCACAGCATTAATCGTCTCACTTATAAGACTAGTGGCAGAGAACAGCAAAGGAGAAAAGCTATTTCTACGTGTACATAAACACCCAAAGAAACTGATTGTGCCTAACCCAAATAATGAATTCCTTAAAAAGTGACAAAGTGGATGATAAAAATCAAAGAGCAAACAATGGACTAAAATCTACTCTTACGGCAATTTTGTTCTTTTAAGAACTTTTAGTTCTCTGAGAGTTGCTGTATTAAGTCTTTAACTGTGTCATATAGATGTAAATTTTTTTGAAAGGACATTAGAAAAAGATTTCCTTTCAAAACAGTGTATATTCTGAACTCTACTATCTGATACATTTATAATACACTACAAAGTCCATTTGCTTCTAATTTTAAGTGGAGATTTAGTGTAGCAGTAGGTTTTATCTGAACTTGGTTTTAATTACCTGAAGAGTTTGTCATAATAAACTGGGTTATCTTTCATCATATTATTTGTGTGGCACAAAACAAATGAATATAAACTAGGATAACATGTAATATACTTAAAATACTTTACTAACTCTTACATTTTACTGAAAATGAATGAGGTAGGGGAACAAATCTTCCCCAAGAACTTGAATTTTAGCCTTAATTACGATTTCAACTGTTCAGATCTCACTTCTGATAAAAAGCTTCTAGTGAAAAAAAAAAAAAAAAGTGGAACTTTTCAAGAGTGCTGAGACTGGAATCAAAGAACATTTTCTGAGATATTATTATGAAAGCTGCACTTGGGACAAAATTTATGCTTTTTAAACGTTGATTTGAATGTCAAAAAGACATAGCTTAGTTGGGACTGGATGAAGTCTAACAGGATAACGTGCTTCCATTCAAACAACTCATGCCTTCTAAACTGGAAGCAGGATCTGTACAGCAAGAATTGAAAATCCCATATATGGAGCAGTATGAACAGATTAAGTATTGAAGTGTTTAGGAGACTGACTGTGGAAACATGGTGCTGCCTTAACAAGAACAACAAAAAGCTCATATGTCATTGGGAAATATTGCTGAAAAAATAAAATTTGCCTGAAATATACTCTTAAGGTTCTCCAAAACAAATTTATCATGACATTATGTACTAAATAAGGAGTCTGAAAAGTAGCTTGCACATAAAGAACCGGATACACTGTAAAAATAACAATTTTAAGTACTTTTGAAAGTCTGAGCCCATTAATGAAAAAAAGATATTACTTTAAAGTTCTGACTGGGTAAACATCAATTTAAGAAAAGCTCTTTAGCAGGATCCCAAATCTAGGCCATATGAAATAAGAAGTTCAAAACTTCATTTTTAGTGCCCTGAGTAGGTGAATGTCTCTAACTGGAATATTTTCTTTGCTTCTACTCTGATAATCAAATGATAATCAAAGATGACCACCATAATCACTCTCTGGTTGGTAAAATGATATCATAACTCTTGATGGTACTTTTATTAGGGATCTTGAAGAATGAATTTAGAATAAAAACAATTCCTTTGGCTTTATATCAACAGATGGGCTATACTTGGAGAACTGTTTTCATTCACAATTTTGTTTAATTTTCTTTCCTAAGCACTATGGACTGACACATATACCTGCCCACAAATATCTATATGGGTATTAAAAAACTATGTTCATTATAAGGTACACTAAAAATGTTTTACAGAACACATCCTAGCTGCATGCATTAGTTTTAGATTCACAATCCTTGTAGATCCTAGAAACTATGGATTTGTTGAAGTACAGCCATGTCTCCTCAATGTTACATCAAATGCAGTGCTGACAAACTGTATTGAGCATATAGGCCCTGAAACATTAATTTTGTCACTAAATTCAAAGACAGCAGGGCTAAACATCTATAACTGAACAGAGTAAATCAGAGATTTTGCATAAGAGGATATTATTGTTCAAAAATTTATGTTTAGACAACACAATAGTCTCTTGGTTTTGTGCCTAACAGATACCAAAGATGACCATGAATGAAAAACATAATGCTATCCTAAATAAAAAGTCTGTAAAATGGATAGATGAAAATGACATTCTTCTATCCAGTGAGCTTACTAACAGTCTTCCATTTCTAAGAGGAAGAAAAACTTTTGAATTATATAAGTCTGTCTTTTGGAAAACATGTTCAATAATCGTTATCTCTGCTCTCCTTTTCTCTTGTTAGTTCTCCTAGTTGATTACAATGCCTTAAGCAAGCAGCAGTGAAAATTGCTGACAATTCTGCTCAACTATATTCCAACAACCGAAGATCTACCCAGATACATCCACCAGCTTCATCACTGTGACATGTGAGCACACAGGGATCCAATCACATTCCATGCATTCATTGAGGCATCAGCTTCCGACATAAACTATCTTTGTTTACATATCTACCAGTATTCAACTCTTGTCACTTTCCATATATCATTCTTTTTCTAAGCCACAGAACACTATATTCCTGCTAAATATTGTATAATCTTCAAATAGGCAGCTATCAAATGAATTTGGAATTACTGTGCATGCAGTAATATAAACATTCTTGAGAAGTATTTCACAATTATTTCAAATTATTTCTTATGCCGTTTTAGTTTTTGCTATCATTAAGTTGCATCTTGTACTCTTCCAGAATAAAACATATTTGAAAGATATATTTCTACCCGAATAGACATTTGAAGTGATGATGGTTCTTTTTTGTACATTGCCAAGACGCAAAAAGTGACATAAATGAAACGTGAATGAACATAATGAATTAAAGGTAGTAAAATATTTGAACTCAGTTGTAGTTGTTCTGTAACTATGACACCCAGTCCACACTAGAAGTATACAAGAAAACCAATTAGTGGGTTTTTTTTTCCTTATTATTATTTTTTCTTTTCTTTAAGACATTTTTTTAAATGCAGTGAGTTATTCAGTGTACACACAATACTCATCTCACAATTTAGGGATTTTACAGCATTTAATTTATGGGACTGCCTCCAAAATCTTATTGAGACAATATTTGGTAAATGGACATAATAGAATGAAATGACACAAAATTCTTAAGATGCCATTATTCAGTATTTCCGAACTGACCTTCTGCCTGATCGCACCTAAACTGGGAGAAAGTTTTTAAAGCATTTTGATGGCCTTTTGACAGCAATAGTAAGGGACAAAATCTAATTAATTGTGAGATAAAGCTTGCAATATTTGCAAATAGGATTATATAATTTAATTCCTAATGATAGGAGAGTCTAGACTCCCAACCAAGATACCTGCTATTTCTAGTCCTAACATTTAGTGTGATTAATTCTGCAGAATTAATCTGCAGAATAGCCTTTATATAATTCGCAAAGTATGATTAGCCAAGATAATTTTTACTGAAATCACATTCTATACTTTTGCTCATGAATGGCCCATGTTCTAACTTTAATTTGAATGTGAACAATTGTAACACATTTCACACTACCTATTTTTAATCTTCTCTCCCTTTCCTCAATGAATATGATTTTTATATTTCTCCTCTGACTACATAGTGAACTAATTTATATCCTGTTTCAGTCTCCTATCTGATTAGTTCTTTTCCCTATGGATTTAGCTTTGCTGAACCATGATGGTACCACACAGATAGCAGAATAAAATATAAAATTCATACATAATCATATAAGCAGAGATAGAATACCTGCAACTCCTATTCATTTCAAAGAACCTGCCATTGTTTAATACATTTAGAAGTTGCACCACTGTTTATATTCAGCAGAATAGATTATCCTAGCATACAGCACTGAATAATTATCAGTAGATGAATGCACACTGTAAAATAAATATCAGAACTGGCACAAAAAAAAAAAAATTACCTTCTTTGTAGCCCGCTCTTGTATCCAGAATAATTATGTAATCTTTAGGAGAGGGGGGAAAGAGTCTGAAAAGACCCTAGAATGAAAACCTTCCCATATCTTTAGGTTTAACAACAGTACCACTGAAAGAACACGTACAAAGCTGGGAAGAAAACTGAGAAACGCAGATTGAATTTCCATCAAGAATGCCAAAGATTTTAGTACTATCAGCAGACTCAGACAAAACTCTAGACATAAGCACTTCTATGTCTTGCAAGAGTATATAATAGAAAAAGGAACAGCAGATTTTGTTATAATCGTCAGTTCTATTCAGATAGGCGTATGGTCGTACTGTTCCCTCACATGAAGCATTTTCTGCAATTTATAAGGCCATTTGGAAATGTGAGCAAGCTGGCAGTTTATTACCAGCTGCATTTTACATAGCAGAGATGGTGCAAGTAATTTCCATCTAGAATTAGAAGGAAGTGGTGGCAGCCTCCCACTGCCAACAACCACATGGTCTAGTAGGTTGGACGTAAAACTTAGGTTAGAAGAGACCTATCTTCCTGCTAACTTTAGCAGGGGACTTAGAATCTCCTACACTATCTAGTAACCTTTACACAGCGTGTTGGTACCCTGCCTACAGTTAAGACACCTCACTTGCATACGGTGTTCCTATGCTCTAAATTAGTTCTCAATGAAAAGTAATTTTTTTTTAGGTACTGAGTACAGTAGTTTCCAGCAACATCTCTCTATAGGAATTTTCACTTGTTGACAATGTTAAATTAGCATTAATATTGGTAGGCCTCAATTATAAGTTAATACAACCAGCAAGTTTATAATAAACAATCAGAACAGCAGACATCATGGATGAAACTAGGGACAGTTACCAGGATCACTGAGGTTCAGTCCTAACCTTTGGACAGTTACAAAAGTCCATATGCAAAATTTATCTGGTTCATTGTGAATTTTGGGTCAATTCAAAGCCTGAAATGTGACTTACTATATGGAGATCTATTCTTCTCAGCCTTTTACCTTTTACCTACTTGATGCCAAAATTAGAAACCACTGTGTGAAAATTTGACAACCCAAATTGATGAATTCTTCAGATGGATCAGAGAAATATCATAGCAGCAGTTTCTTTGAACAGTGAGAAGCACCTAGATGCAGCTTACAGTTCCCATGTCACCTGTTAAGGATAAGATGGCACTAAAAGTAGGTCACAGGTATACCACTTCACTTTGTGAGAATTGAGCCCTAAACAATTAAAGTAGAGCTGCTGAAATAACTAGTGTGTGAAGAAGAAATGAAAAAGGTTAAATATTTGATGGAGTGGTGTCAAAGCATCCCATTAGTATTTTGCTACTGCTTCATGGCTTTTCTGAGAAAACTTGTAAGCTCAGCAGTACCACTCACTAGCACCATCTGAATACATAAAAGCATTACAGCGAAACTTATGACCAGAAAATCTGCATGAAACTGAGAGCAGGAGATAAGTGAAAGAGAACTTTTAAGCATATACAATTTGATCACTTAAGAACGAGGTATTCCTTCGGTTTGCATGATTCAAGGTAATAACCTAAACTTTAAGCTCTCTCAACTTCTTCATATTACCCACTTATACTCCAGTACAGCTACTAAATGTCTTACCAACAGCTGCTAACTTTTACAATCTGAGTAATCCACACTTTAGCACTGGAACTTAGATTTAAGAGGTGCTGCTGCTGAAGTGTGTGAATATAGCCAAAGATAGTTTGGGAGCACGATAAGTGTCCCAGTCCTGCAAACACACATGACCCTCCAGGTACTCAGGTGAATCAGCAGTAAAGAAGTCACAATTTTAAGCTGTGGTTTTTTACACTTCATATCTATAGTTCAATGTAAGGAAATAATGGGTCTGCTATTAACTGTGACTTTATGAGGTGGGCAATGAAGATGACCTTTGGCAGCCCTCAGTCCTGGGCCAGAAGGTGGTGGTTCTGTCCTCCACACCAGGCTTTTGGGACCTAGCCAAAACTAACACTCCAATCTATTATGTGCTATTCTTTGGATGAGATGTTATAGATTCGAGTTCATTGCTACAGATCTCACGAAACATTTTGAAAACAGATGGGGATAACCAATGCTTTCTGGCCAGCGTATCCTCTATCACACAACATGACTGCAATATACCTTCTGTCAACAGAAATGGGATGTCATGCTGAAATCTATTTTACCAGCCACTGTTGATCACATCATAACTGCCACTCATGACAATCTCCTATCACTGTCGCCCTACCTTTCCCAACTGATTCCCTCAAGAGATATTGTATGATTTCAGACAAACTTCATTATAGACTACAGAGTAAGCAGAATCCTCATTCTTTCCATTGAACTATGTGCCATCTCATTTTGAGCTGAACCAAGTAGTCAGCACATTAACTACTTAACTTAAGGTAGCTGAGTAAGCAGCTTAATTTGTTTCCAGTGAAACTTCACAGAGCTTGGTATAAGTATTTTTTAGATAAATATTATTTTGAAAATCATAAAATACTACTAACTTAAGGCTTTTCAAACAGTATAGAAATAGCTATGGCAAACCAAAATCAATTATCACATGATCAAATGTTTTGCTGAGTAATAAACTTAATCGAGGAGTTTTTAATGCTCCACAACAGGGCATTTCAGACTGACCCAAGCTAGAAATATTTTTCCATAACCAAATAATTTGGGTTCTTTTCAATTAAAGCTATTTCTCATATTACCTAGCTCTACTGAAAACAGAGGCACAAAAAAAATCTTCCACACGACTTTCACGCCACTTTGATACTTCTGTTTCTACATGAAAGTCCCCCAAAAAAACCCCAAACAAAACATTCTTTAAGAACAACACAGTAGTCATCTTCCTGATGGCATACAAAATCTCCTTTCTTTTTTTTAGTTCTTTCTGCTTCCTTCTTCACAGGAGGAGAAAGATATCACAAAAAACGAAGCATGAAAGGAAGGGACAAGAAAGTCCACATCACAGACAAAAATCTACATGATTTTGCTGGGAATAATGGACCCAATGCACCAAACAGCTTTTAAGAAGGAGATAGAGTTCAAGAAACTACCTTCTTTTCATTATGCACTCAAATGAAACAATATTTTCACAGCTGGGAAGTATGTAATTTGTTCTACACTTCTTTCCATATGCTTTTGTGCTTCCTCTCCAGAGACAAGTCTAAAGCTGAGATTCAGTATAAAACAATACATGAAACACCACAAAAAAAGAATCAATTCCATGCCAACATCAGTAGAACGAACACTTTTTCAGACTGATAAAAGCGATACTTGTGTAGGTTGTTAGGTTCTTTTAAATATCTTAAGGCCTGATTGTGCAGTTAACTGGATTCAATGGAGTGCCACAAAGTGGCATCTGCCAATAACAACTGTTGGTAAAAGTAGGGAAATGTTTTAGAAGCAAAAATACAGAATAGATATTCCAAGACTGTTTATTTTTCTACTAAGTATACAAAAATATTTATGTACATTTATACCTCTGTAGCAGATGTCATATCATTTCTGATTAAAATTACTTGCCAGTAATTGATTTCTCTCAGGCACAGATTAAAATCAGCTTCTATAGCTAATTGCACAAACTAAAAATTTTCACTGCATCTGCCAAAATGTCCTCCATATTTTCTGACACAAATAGGTAGACAGATACAAATAGGACATCAAGAACCACAAGTTAGAAGGTACAAGTATTCTGAACATCATCTGAAAGCTCATTCATTTAGAGATCCCACTACCTGTAGATAATTTATGTGGGCTCATTCCAGCTATTGCAGATTTAAAATATCAAGACAGCTCACTAACCCCAGTAAAGAGACTCGCAGGCTTGAAAGATGAGATGAGGCAAAAAGAACAAGCTCTCTCTGAGCATGCCAGGTTAAAAATTTATAATTTTAATATATTTGTATTTCCATATTCTATTATATGTTCATCAGAACCTGAAGCATGGAAGAATAGTTCCTTTACTTCTTTTCTGCCTTCAGGTATATCCCAAGACATCAAGTTGATGGGTTGGTTCATATAACACCAGCTCTCTTATCACTCCAGATAATTTATTTATATTGAGAACCATGTGTTTTCCCAGTAAGATGTTGATGCAATATGACTGCCTTTGCACTTTATAAAGATGTATAATTGTTAAATGGATACAAATATCGATAAAACATCATTGCTTACATGAAAGCAAATGTGCCATACATGGAGACTTTTCAGTGATGATTTTCAACTCAGTGAAATATTTCTTCAATATTTAAGTCTGAACTGCTGAGCAGCTCTACACTTTTCACTCCTACATTAATTAGCCTATTCACAATTACCTGGAAGTCCTTCACTATGTATGTGTGCTGTTTACTTGCCTTAGCTCCTGGAAATGGGCACAGAGGCTGTATTTTGAACTTGAGTTCACAGAAATGCACAGACATGTAAATTCCATGCACTAAACCATAATATATAAAATGGTCCTCTGGCATAATAGGATGGACAATATATGTACAGGGTCATGCCAGATGTTACACCAGTACACTAAGCTATCTGATGGGAGAAATGAGGGCGTTAACTAGAAAACCTGTCTTACTGAGGGCACCTTTGCATATGAGACTTCGCTTGAATGTACACAATTGTTATGGCCACACTCAAGAAGTTGTGGTCAATGGCTTGACATCCATGTGGAGACATGACCAGCGACGAGTGTCATTCCTCAGAGGTCGGTATTGGGACCAGCCCTGTTTAACATCTTTGTTGAGAACGTGGACAGTGGGATAGACTCCACCCTCAGCAAGTTTCCTGAAGACACCAAGCTGTGTGGTGCAGTTAACACGCTGGACGTAAGGGACGCCGTCCAGAGGGACCTTGACAGGCTGGAGAGGTGGGCCCATGAGAACCTCATGAAGTTCAACTAGGCCAAGTGCAAGGTCATGCATGTGGGTGGTGGCAATCCCAAGCACAAATGCAGACTGGGTGGAGAATGGATTGAGAGCAGCCCTGAGAAGAAGGACTTGGGAGTGCTGGTGGACAAGAAGCTCGACATGACCCAGCAATGTGCACTTGCAGCCCAGAAAGACAACAGTATCCTGGGCTGCATCAAAACAAGTGTGGCCAGCAGGTGAGTGCCCCTCTATTCCACTCTTGTGAGACCCCAACTGCAGTACTGCATCCAGCTCTGGAGCCTCCAACAAGGACATGGACATGTTGGAGCAAGTCCAGAGAGGAAGGCCATGAAGATGATCAGAGACCTGGAGCACCTCTCCTATGTTTGAACTGGTTATTTCCATAATTGAATTTCAAAATACTTAAGTTTCAAAACATTTAAAATGTTCACTCTAGTATGTAAGAAACAGTGACTTAACCAAGAACAATAATAGGTAGCTCTTCAGTAATTAGAGGCGTACTTCAGAAGTGCTTAGACACAGGTCATGATGTCCTTACCACCGATTACTCCCAGAAGATGAAGTGTATTCTTTTCAGCAGTGAGTAATTTAAGATCAAAACCTAGCAATAAAGCAGTTTGAAATGAATACGTCAAGCAGGGCAACGAAGTATCTCTAACACTTACTGTACTTTTGAGAACACACAAAAGTTACGAAGACTCATTACGTGCAGAATACCGTGGTAAAATAAAAGCAGTTTCAACTTTTAAAACATTTTTTTTTATTCCCGAAATCTGAATTTAGCTATATGAGATATTCTACATCTACAGTAACCAACCAACCTGAAAAACATTTTCTCTGTTTGAATTTCAAACACAGCCTATGACAGTTTGAGTCTCCTTCTAAAGAAAACTGTAAAATCCATCTGTTCCGATGAGCAAAAATAAATAAATAAAACCCTAACCCATTCCACATTCCAAGCATGTCTGTTAACTTTCTCTATTAACACCCTTTGGATAGAAATAGCATATAGAATGCGCAAGAGCTAATATTGCAAAAGCTAAACAAAAGCTGTAATCAGATTTTAAAACAGACAATATAAAGCATTGTAATTAACTGGGTTGGAATAAAGTGGTCTTTATTAGTGCAAATGAGCTCATCTGCTATAGGAATGAATATTTCACAATCTAATCCAGAATGTATTGACATCAGCCAAACATTTACATTTCTTCCATGGACAGATTGTTATTGACCTTGTGATGTGACATATCTACTGTCACTAAGCTACAAAATGGGAATCTCATCCTGCCTCTCCTCTTTTATATACAGAAAGCAACTAATTTGTCAGCATGCCAGCTTTAACTAGCTGAGATGAAGGTAAGCTAATTTAATAGGAACTGTTCAATAGCTTCGACCCACCTGACACTGTCAGTTAAGGCAGCTCCACGTTGCAGTGCCTTTCATTATTTCCAGTTCTTTCTTCAGACTACTTGAACAGCAAGTCAAATAATATGCTTAGGAGTCAATAGGCCTGACTTTTTCTCAAGGACAATCTTTTGATGCCAGGAACTGTCAAGTAGGAAAACACGTAGCGTGAAGGTGAGAGGACGCTAATTAAATATACATAGCTCTGGCCAAAGAAGAATGAGGCACAGCTTGCTGTCTGAAAACTCAGTTGCCTGCTTGACTGAGGTCACAGCTGTTGACTTGTACAAGTTCTTAAGTTGCGGTCTCAGTATGAGATGCTTTAACATTCTTAAATACTAGACAAAGGCTATCTTCAAGGATTCTGTGTACAGTTACACGTGCTTTTGTAGTTTACAGACAAACAGTATAAAGTCCTTATTTAAGTTCAGCTCAAATGAATATGTATCTTTTATCTATCAAACTTTGAGGTATTACGGTATTTCCTGAAGCCAGGAAAGAACCTAAGCTTGTTACAACACAAGTGCTATTATTAACCATGTCCACCCAGAAACTGATTTTTTAAAGGCCTATTTCAAAGCATGATTCTAACCACAACACCCCTTCAGATTAAATTTGCTATAGTGAAGAGCAAAGAACAACAAGTAAATTCTTTACATACACACATTTGGATTATTTCATTGTGAGCACCCATGTTCCCACCCATGTCAAACACTTCCAGGCCATAAAGCTATAAAAATATCAGACAGCCTAATGTTCTCCTCCCTTCCCTCTGTTTTCTTCTGGTCTGAAAGCTGTGTGATTAAATAGTGCCTGATAAATTACTAATATGCCATTTTACTAAGTCTCTTGGACTACTTGAGAGCAATCACAGGTCTCAGTTCATAAGCTTTTCGAGTTAACAGCCTTTTTTCCCAGGCTGTAACGGTATTACTCTCTGAACACATTTATATGTGGGTTGAGAGCAATGTAGTTCATAATCCTTAGGAGCAACATGTAATATTCTGTTGCTGAAGGCAAAATCTCCAGCAAGATTAACACAGGCTTCACTAGATCCTGTTCTTCACTTCTGTTTACCTTTGGTTGTAATTTTCATGCTTACTTGATGAACAGTCTCTGCATATATGCATCAGTCCCTCCCGTTCAAGACTCGGTTGTCCATGGATAAGCAGGTTCCACACGGGTAAGGGATACCCAGCAGCTGCCTTACTCACCTTGCTTGATTTCAATCTATTCACACACTGTTTTTAGAGTTTTATAAACAGTCTGAAATAGCAAACACTTCCTGCCTCGTTGCAATTACATATTTTTTAAAAATCTTGGGTGTCACACGCACAGCCCATGAAACCTGGCAGAAGCAGCTGGCAAAGCTCAGCTCTGTGGGGTTTGGCCTGGCAGCTCTTCTAGAGACTTCATTACAAATCCTGCTCCTGTTTACTGTGAATTTGCACCAATGCCGTTCTGCTGACTGCAGGAATCTCTTGTATTTACACAAATGTAACTCATAGCAAATTTTGTCCTTTCAGGCTTAAATAGAGATGAATATTGGCTGTGTTTGCTAGTTTCAAATCCTTTAACGCATTGCGGTCTCTATTCCAATATTGTGCTACATTTGCACTCCCATCCAAAATTACCAAAAGAAAAATTATATGCCTTGACCTTTTTAAAAAATATATATTATTTCCAAAGTATTTCTGAAGTATAGTAACAGAGAGAGGAAATACAAACACAGCCGTCGGGAACAGTGACAATAAGTGACAGTAGTTTGTGATGGGGTAAACTGGATGAAGGTAAAATGTTCAAGAACAATATTTCTGACTTATCATTCACCCTGAAACAATTACATTGATGGTAAATAAGAAATGTAAGATACCGAGATTTCTAGAAAATAATACATCAACTATCTACCCAATGGCTGTTCTGTAATTAGTGCACCTTAGGCACTGACCCACTTAAAAAAAAAAAAAAAAAAATCAGAAAAAATAAAGTTATTTTTCCTTCCTTCATTACTTCAGGGCAGGAAGCATGTCAATGTTTGTAAACTGTTATGTAAAAACATAGCACTACACAAATTTTGTTAACAATGAACTCATTCTACTTCTATGCACAAAATCCAGATATTAAGAGTAACCTTTTTCTAGCCAAGGAGCCTATGGAGAATCACATATCCCAGTACTGCATAATAAAGCAAACCCCACAACAGCAGGCTTTATTACGTCACAAAATCTTGCAACTTGATGAGCACACTTAAGGTGGTTTCAACACTGGTTTTAAGAGCAACTGCTCCTAAAGCAAGCACCAACATGATGCACTTGGTAACGACAGCGAATTTGTAAATAACTGGCTCAAGTCTGTCAGTGGAATATGTCTTCTACTGCAACAAATAATGTCCTACTGTATTTTGGAGATGGAACAAATCACCACCCCTTTCCCTTGCACTTTTGCAACATGAGAATATCTCTTTCTTTTGTCTCATTTGAATGTATAAGGAAATATTGAGTGTCTTTTTATGATAAATAGAACTTGCTGCATAGCAACAAATGAATTGAAGATAATATGCTGGGTAAGAGCAGAAAATGATTCACTGGCGCTGGTGAATTGTTAAAAGCATTTGACTTGCAAGAAGGCTTTATTGTGCAACTCACAATGAGGTTTTTATACAAGGCCTGTGCCTGTAGTGCTGTATTCATTCAGGTTTTAGAAGGAGTACAACCATAGCAGTATGGTGTAGGCAGGGAAATGAGCAAAACTATCTCTGCTGCTTTAAAGCAGCATCCTAGGGCTGTTCTAAGCATCCTAGTGAAGTTATCTGCTTTGCACAAGTCATTAATGAGTGATAGATCGAGCCTACAAAAAACACTTAATGTTCTTTAAAAGTGAAATCTTGGAATGGAACATATGTTTACAGGAACTTTATGTACAGCTTTCTAAATTTTATGGTACATTAAGGTTGGGGAGACATCAAAAATTTAGCAGCATGACAAAATATTGAACAACTCATAGGTCTAACAAGGGCACAGGTTATGTTTCTAGCCAACATGTTCAGTTTTGGCTCAAAGTTGAATCAAGATGATCTCAATCATTTGTGATTTCAGACCTGTTGGTTGGGTGCCTATTTTGCAAGAACTCTAGTATAAAATCACATTTGTGGTGGTTTTTTTTTGTTTGGGCAGGGCATTAGATTTGGAGTTTTTATTCCAAATAATGGAAAATATGATAATATGCCATTGGTAGTGTATGCATCGAGATTTAAGGTCACCTGTAGGATTATATCAAAGCTTAACTTCCCAGATTAGGAGTAAGACATATTGTATAATAACCAATTCTTGCTGGGGGTGGGGGGGACGACACGACACGGGACCAACAAAACAAATTGTGACTTATCTGTAGTTTTTGCAAATCTACCATTAAAGATTTTGCAAATCCCAAAGAAGTTTTATATTTCAACAATAAACAACAAACTGATACCTGATTTCACATTTCACAACAATAACCTAGACAATATGCTGATTTAGCCTTATTATATTAGCGTACCTTATTCGTATGATGTGTGTATGAATACTGCTCAGCTGTATATAGACTGGATGATAATTGTTTCTCCATGTACTGCACATTTTTTTTAGGACCCAAGGATAGGATAAGTTATATAAATTCTTTAATTTGGACACAAATCCACACCTTTTTCCTGCATAAATTTTTTTTTTGCATTGACACCGAAGGGTAAAACATTACATTTTTAAGTTACAGCAGTAAAAAACTGCATTCACTCTAGCTTTTAGGAACATTACTATGTATGATGCTAGTTTAAAGCCAGAATCCTCAACAGCCAGCTTCTAGTAGACAGTTTTAAATAAGCTGGAGGTCATTATGTCACTTGAGCAATCACTTCTCACTAGAAAAAGATGTTCGCGCTTTTTGCATTCATTATATTTATACTTGGCTTTATAAACACTGGCATTTGACCTGTTCCAAACTTGTATTTGCATGGAGCTGAGTGCAAGCAGGTCCTCACCTCATCAAGGAAAATTAACTGCCAACAGCTGATGTAGATTTAGATTATGGTATGATCTCCAACAAGAGTACCAGTGTTCTCAATCTGCCTGGAAAACATTGACTGAAGATGTTTTAACAGCTTTTTCAACTTAACTCCACTCCTTTGTTGTAAAAATCTACCAAGAAAGATATTATATGTTCCACCATATTAGTCAAATCATGAAACTGAGATGCTAAGAATTTAGAAATCACATTCGTGCTTACTACCCCAATGCTGCTCTGGTTCAGACCATGTATTTTGTAGCATTTTCTATATTGTAATATTTACTTTTAAATTAATCAATTAAATTAATGACATAGTTCTTCAAGTAGAAGTTATAAAATACCAAGCTACATGTATTGACTTAAGAAAATATATGACAGAGGTATATAAGATAATGAATGATATGAATCAAAATGCCCTATCTCATCATAAATGATCTAAGAGTTAATGAAAACTGGGAAGTAATTATTAAAACAGACCTTTTTTTTTTTTTATATAATACATAATTAACACACAGAACTCGTTGCTTCCAGGCATCATTTAATGAAGAAGTTTATGAGGTTGGGGGATTTAAAGCTTTGTGTGGGTAATAGAAAATTTCATGTATATTCCAGAAGGCATATTCTGCTTCAAGCTACAGACCAGGGATACCGTTTAAAAGCCAAGACTCAAAAAACAAAGCGTACACTTCAGGTTTATAATTCCCTAAACCATGAATATGTTACCGCTCACCATATCATTAAAGGCCACAAACATGTACGTATGGAATTTATCATTGTATTAAAAAACACTGCTACATTAGGTAGGGACCAAATGACAAAATATGGCTCACTCCAAAATTTGGATTATTATAGGCTTCACGTGTCAAGACTTAGAAATGTCATTGACAAACCTCAACTTTTCAGTCTGAAATATGGCACCTTAGAAAGCACTAGGAGCTCAAATGGATGAGAGCCCTCAATGGCAATGGGCTGTCTGTCTCTATGTGGGCTTTCAAGGAAAAATTTAGGAATAGGACAAGTTTAGAGTGATACTTGCATGGAAACGCTCCCAACATCCATCAGTTTGACACTAATAGGTTTCCTGACTTCCTAGGGTTTTATCATCTATCCAGAAAATCTGAATAAACTTTCCCTGCAGGAAACTTTCAAAACCTCTTCCAGAATCCATGTCTACTTTAAGTATTCATAGCATAATTGTAAACAAAACATTGCTTTTTAAGAGCAAGATTGTTTTCTATATACAGATATTTCCATTTAACTGCATTTCATGTTAAAACTTCTTTATAAGGGCTATATCTCAACTGGAATATGCAGTTACATAGTACTTTCCATTTCTCCAGGAATATATGCTGCTCTAATCTTTCGGTCTCACCTGTAAGATCATGTTGCCCCCAAATGCCTTTATTTACTCTTGTATATGTATGAACAGAATATATTGCATTGATGGAAACATATGCAAACAGAATTTTAGAAATGTAGAACAGTATGTTTTTAACACAATCATTTGAATATTATCCTAAAAGAAGCAGAGCAGGCAATCGCCCATAATGCACAGACATGGTTTATTGCAAGACAACCTAATAATAAAAAGCAAATCTAAACTTGCCTACAACAGGAAAACGAACACTTTTTTTTCTTGCGTTAAGGATTTTCTAAAAATATCTTTAGAGGGTGCACAAATTTGAAACAGTAAATGGAAACTATGTGAAAACCACCCGCTTTCAGAAAAAAGAAAAACAAACATTTGATTGCCAATAAAATGGAAATACTTTTTGCAACTAATTTTCCTGAAGCAGTTACACCTTTCATGGAATTAAACAGAACAGAAAGAGGAAGAATTTCAAGTAACTGGGCAAAAAAAGCAACACAAATCTGCATTACCCTGCAAACAGAGAACCCCCTAATCATCAGCTACAGTCAGAGCTTTTTTCCTCTCTTTGAAGACACAAATATGCAAAATAAAACAGATCAACATGAACAATTGAGGATACTGTCTTTCAAAGTCTAACCAGTTAGACTAATATTTGAAATCTGAACTTGGGTCTCCCTCATCCTAATTTAGTGCTCTTACTATTTGGATATTAGGAGAAAGCATCATCATCATCATGAATTTACAGTTACATATCTAGCTCATTATCTCCTCCTCTTTTATTGCAAATAATTAAAAATAAAAGGTGTAAAAGATCCCAGTTTATCTTGTGTAGAAAGCAGCTCATGACACAAGATGACTAAAGGGAGAGGTTCATTTTACTTGGAATAGAAAGGATCGTTAGAATAGATTTGATTTGGTTTCTTTAGCTTCCAGTTCAGTTACCAAATAAAAAATGCTATTTGCATAGCACCAGGACAGATTCTCTGTTACCAGATAAGAAGCTATAAATATCAGCAACCAACAGCTACAATAAAAAGAAACAAAAATTTGACTGAAGCTCATAGCTGTTGCTCTCTGCTTAAAGAGATCCAGGCAGAGTTTAAGACTGCAGGAATTCCTCTATTTTCCATGGATGGGGAAGGAGGAGAACTTAGAAGATGGTAATAGGCAAAGTATTTTGTGATATGCAGATGGTAAGAAGCTAATTTCCATCCGACTTTTTTTCTCCACTGGATAATTACACTCTCCCTCCAGAAACTTTATGTCTGCATTGAAAGCAATAGCCAGCTCTCTGTAAGTAACCTCCTTTTTATACTGGGACAGGGGGGAGGGGCTTTTGCAAAAATTTTTAAAAATCTATTTTGGTTAGAATTTTTGTGCTGTAATTTCACTTCAAGTGGCTACTGTAATTACATGTTAAATTTGGCACCTACACTCTGCTAATCTAATATTATGCCTACACATTTAAGCTACAATATAAGAGAATAGAAAATTAGTTTTAGGCTTCTGTAATGTAATTTTTGCCTTTTATTAAAAAAAAATGTGTACCCAATTAGTAAATAATGAAAACTAATTTCCTTTTGGTAGCTGGCAAAAAAATGTGTAATTTCTGTCTTACAAATTTTTTAATTACCTTGTGTACATGACTAATTTTTCTTCCTCTTACTAAGTTCTGTAAAGACTTTTAAACAAATAAACATCAAAATTCTATAATTACAAATTATAATCACTGATTACATGTATTTAGGGTAATTACATAATTAGCACCAATTACATTAATTATACAAACAATAGACTGTATTGAGTAGCAATGAAAAACAAGAACATTCTCACATACAAAAACACGCTTTGAGCTAGGAAAACAGGATTTTATCATTAGCACAAAACCACAGAACTAAAGTACACAGCAACATCACTGCATCATGCCCTTTTTTTGTTGAAGCACTGAAAACTCTTTTAAAAATACTGGTTACAAACACGATGCAGTATTTTGGGATACATATATCCCAAATAATATATGCAGAGCTAAGCAATACACAAGAGATGTGGAATACATTAAGGATAGGGATTTATTTTTCAAAAGCACCTAACTCCTATTTTCAAGAGCCTGACCCTGTGCCTGCACAACTGGCTTAAGCTGATCACACCATGGGCTGCCAATGAAAGGTAGGACCTTGCATGTGGTACCGCTTCCCTGCTGCACCCTCCCATCCTTTCTCTTGTGCTGGCTCTGGTGCTGGGGTGGCCACTGAGCTCAGATATTCATGGCGACAACTATTTTTATTTGGCATTGTTTGTTTTCTGCCAAGCTGCTCCAGATTATCCTACGGCTGTGGAAGCTCTGGAGCTGACACTACAAGGGAGAACACCACTCTCCTTTTTAAAGGCAGCACTATCTTAGATCCAATTAAGCAGATAGTGAAACTGCAAATTTAGATGCTTAAATTAGATAAATATGGATGCCAAATGAAGGAAAGTCAGCACCTGGAAAATAAAGGCACTCTGGGGCCACCTCACTGCACATCAGTCATACAACTACGTACTGCAATGTTAGCAATATGCCACCAAGTGGTCCACCTATACTCACCTGCTTTGAACTTAATTGCCAAATGACCACCCACCACAAAAAGTCATAATCTCATAG
Source organism: Tetrax tetrax (assembly GCA_009806455.1). Classification (NCBI taxonomy): domain Eukaryota; kingdom Metazoa; phylum Chordata; class Aves; order Otidiformes; family Otididae; genus Tetrax; species Tetrax tetrax. Next base: position 21,118 of record WHYT01018004.1, on the reverse strand, counting down.
AATCATAGAACGGTTAGGGTTGGAAGGGACCTTCAAAGGTCACTTAGTCCAACCCCCCTGCAAGGAGCAGGGACACCCCCGACTAGATCAGGTTGCTCAGAGCCTCATCCAACCTGGCTTTGAACGTTTCCAGGGATGGGGCATCCACCACCTCTCTGGGCAACCTGTTCCAGTGCTCTACAACCCTCGCTGTAAAATATTTTTTCCTAATACCTAATCTAAATCTACCTCCCTCTATTTTAAAATCATTACCCCTCGTCCTACCACAACAGGCCCTACTGAACAGTCTGTCCCCATCTTTCTTGTAGATCATCTTATTATATTTATCTAAGGATTAGTAGGACAACAGGACCACAGTTTGTTTCAGTTACTAGAATACCTTGACATCAAAGACTTAAACATAGGGAAGGCCTACTCGTTCAATAAAAGGCCAAAGCTTCTGGGATTCCTCAAAATCACAATGAGTTGCAGGTAGAGCAGTTACTGTTTAGAAATCTAGCTACAGCAGTTGGACTTAAGCACTTGAATTGTGCTGTTCTCATGCTACCTTTGTATTTAGTGAGTGACAGCAGTGCTGAAGGTTTAATGAGCTGTGAATGACTACACAAAATGTACAGGATCACAAAACCTGCTGCTCGTAATTTACATGAACAGTTACATCTAAGCACCAGAATCTATGTCATGATCCATTGTTAATATACTCTGTATGTTCCTTCTTAAGATTGGTTGGAATACAATTATTTTCAAGTCTCCAAGCTCAACCTGTCCATTCTGGTTTTCTTCTAGCTGAATCACTCACTGATACACAAACAGCCTGCCTGTGAACATCAACTCTCCAGAGGTTTTAAAAGTTCAAATATTTGATATGTTCATACTTTCCACCTAACATGAGTTTTTTAAAAGAGAATGCTCTACATTTCTGTTTAAATCTCAGTCACACTCTGCTTGTGGATTTGCAGACTGCCAGTGTTCCCTGCTAGAACACCCGTAGGCACGTAGCACCACTCACAAACCTGACAGAGGCTCTTGCAGAGTGGACCGATGCATTACCTTCCCTTGCACTTGCATTTGTTCTTGTGAGTTTTCCAGCTACCTAGAGTGCCAGAGCTTTTACTCTTTGCACATCGAACTGAGAACATGCTACTTCCTAAATGTAGTATTTTTTTTTTTTCTGAAGACGACTGGTATTCTTGCAAAGTGTCCATATCAGATATAACATTGCTTACCATAGGAGACTTAAAAAATCATATCCAGCGGGACATAGATTAACATAATAATCCCTTAAACCAAGTCAGATACTGTTATCTCATTATTTGTAGTTATTCCCTAACAAAGAACTCTCCGTCTTCTATATACTCATCTGCACTTCTATCTCAACTTATAAACAGTGGCCATTTAATTTAAGAAATAATTCTTATTAAGAAATCCTCCAATTTTATCTCTTTCAGTATCTCAGCTCAGGAAATGACTTGACATCATCTATTCATTAATTACACAGATAACCAAAAGCTGTTTCTCATACTAACAAGGGAAAACTGTAGGAAACAAAGAAGCCAGGAACAGAACTGATTAACGTTCGATATTTTTTTCCCTGTTAAGGCACCTTCCATAGAGTATAAAATTTGGTTTAAATGTATATGAAGATGCATCAGGAAAAATAATTCACCATTAGCCCTTTACGTATGCATACGTGGGTGCTACTACTCTTAAAGAATCCATTTCTACAGTCTACAGAATGCTAAAAAATAAATTAGAGGACAACTCAACTGCAGTGACATGGCTAATGCTGTAGTACTGACATGGGAAGTAAAACATTATTCTCCATCGCCAGCTTGAAAAAGATTTAAGAAAACCCCACTTTTTTTTTTCCTTTCACAGTTCTGTTTATACAATTGTTGAAATCAACTACAGAAATATAAAATAATTGCCTGGAGATGTCACACAAAGAATCTTGTCCTTGATGTTACAAATATCAAATTCATAATCAGACTTTTTACCTGAAATGTTCCTAAAAGCTCTACAACATACCTGCTTAACATCTATTTCTGAAATAACTCCAGATGATCCAAAAACCAGAAATACGGCAGCCCAAGAGAAATTTTACTGTACAACAGAGCAAGGAACACACAGGAAGGAATTCTCTACAGCCTGGGCTGATGTGGATGTGGAGAAGTGAAGGTGGGGTTGCTATTCAATTTCCAAAAGATGAATCCAAAGTAAAGGCAAACATTTTTCTTCTTTTATGTCAGTTCCACACATCAATCACTTTATATGGGACAGCGGAAAAAAACCAGGAGAAAATACAGAGCACAAATAATTCACCTTTTGAATGCCTCAGTTTTGTACTTTCATGTCATTTTGCTCAATGACCCGGTTTGTCCAAATCACACCCACCTACACTTCTAATTTTTTTCTATGGACTTTAAGCATAAGGTTTTTATAAGAGTTATTGATTGTAAATATTCAGTGTCAAGTGTCCAACTGCGTTTGTCCATGAACTGTTACAAAATTATGTGTCTACACTGGGATTAACCCCAGCTTTAATTACGCTGCATAGGGAGTCCATTTTAATATCAAAGCCACATGTTCTCTGGCATCTTTTGCAAATGGAGCATGCAGATCAGTGGACAAAGTCCAATCAAAATAATACCACAGCTCAGCAGTAATAAGAGCATGGTGACTTTCCATGGTGTTAACAAGTACATAATGTTTTTGCCAGTGCTGCTATGCTTGTTTCCAAAGAAGTATTTCATTATCTTAATACGTTGAAAAATGATTACTGGCTTTATGTGATGCTAGCTATAGCCTTCTTTCTTTTCCATCTCTATGTCTTTTAGAAGAAAAAACAAACCAACTTCAAAATCACTAAGATTTTTTTTTCTCCATCTAAAGGTGGAAAATTCACACACCTGGAAAACAGTTTAAAATTCCTTATTGTAACTTTATTCCTGTTTTGTGTTCCATACCTGTCTATCTTTCAGGTTTTCAGTTCAGGTAAAGAGTTCCCTGCACAAAGCGCAGGAAGAGTCATGAATACCAATCCAAAATTGCCAGTATAGCCAAGAGGACACCCTAAGGAAAGGGATGTTTCTTCCCCCCTGAGCTACTGTCTTAACATGATCCATATCCTCTTGATTGGAATTGTAATTCTCATCTGGAGCTAGAAGTCTGAAGCTGCACTGATTGTACAGTCACCCTTCCAAAGCAACATCCTCTATCTCACTGCTTCATCATCCTTTGTTTAACAGAACTATTGTTCTTTGTTTAATTCAGAAGACATCACTTGAATATTTACTGAACACACGGGACAGTTGATAAATAAGTAGATCGATTAATCTGTAAAGGTCTTAAATTCCTGTTTCACTGCCCCTGAAAAATTACTAGAGATGACAATTTGTTTGAAGATAGAATTCTGTAACAGACTTCCTTTAATTAACAATCCAGTGTAACAATCATTCTGATTCCCAAAGGTCCTGAAGATCAATGTTATAATATTTTCCTCACTCAAGCATTATTTATTAATACAGTAATTTTAAATTCTTTTTTTTTGCTGCAATGTAATGATTTGTCAATGACAAAGCATTTTCCAGTGCTTTGACTTTAAAGAAATTTGTTAAAAAAAACAAGAGAGAATATTCTTAAAGCCAATTACTAACAGAGAAGTACCAGACTGTCCAAAATGCTGCAGAATTTTCTATTTCAGACATATAATCAGAAGCAAACTGCCTCTCCCGTCTCTCAGGTTAGTATCCTAATCTAGTGCTACATAGCTTCATTGCCCTCCTTTCTCATCCCTAAAAATAATACCAAACAGAACTCCCCAACACAAGCAGAAGATATATTTCAAGCATATGTGAAGTGCTTGAACTGGTAATGTTTAAGAGATGGACTTCATGCTCAGTTTCCACATGCATAAAGATATCTTGTGAATGCTCCACTTAAGCTGTAGTCAAAAGGAATTACAGCATAATAACTATAGTTTTAAGACCTTTCAGACTTCATCAATAGATCTCTCTTTGACGTTATATGAAGATATGGGGAAGTTTAATCAATAACTAATGTTAATCACATTCAGTCTCAATCAATAACAGAACTACTACTCTTTTCAAAGCTCAGAGACAGTTCTGTTAGGTACAAAACCAGATTTAATTAAAGTTGTACACAAAGAGAATTGTTAATGCCATCATAATTAGTTTATTTAATACTGCAATTGCAAAATTCCTCTGTACCTTTTGCAGACTACTTGAATATTAAATTCATTATTTGCACCTGCTGTGTGAGAAAGTTGGGCTGTTCATGCACAGCACACATACATGAGACTATAGAGATACGGGGACTCTCTTATCCTTCCAAGCCCATTGCAAAGTTTGCTCAGAAATAAGTAGATAGGACCGAGAAACCTCAGCATTTCTGAAGAAGAAAGCTCTCAATGGAAGACGCATCAGAGTCACCCACCTGTGTGTCCTGTCAAAAGCTACTTTTATGTGTATGCTAGGACTTTCTTGTGCCTCCCAGGATCATTAGGTCACATTGTGGAGAATGGCAATTTCACTTACCGCAAGTTATTAGGAAAAAAAAAAGTTTCTTCTTTAACTTGGGGATCAAAAAAGGTAAAGTGCTACCCATTCCTCCACCTGTTCTCTTGAGAGATGTCAAACTGAGCCTTTCTGTTTCCCTTCACTCTTGAAAGAGGAGGTCACAGCGTAAAAGTCAAATATTTAAGAACCCTCCAAACAGTGTATTCACTGCCAGAAGACCTGAGTCAGGGAAGAGGGGTAAACGTTATGTGAACTGTGCTCTTTCGAGACTCTTCTCTTTCCATTCCAGTTCTGCTAGTAGGTGTCTCTTTTCACACATTATAAATCAGGTAAATGTTAACCTGTTCACACTGACAGCTGCCTATAATGGTACATTTCACACTCCATGTAAAGAAAAGAAGAAAAAAATCTCTTTGTTTTACCAGTATGTCTCATTGACACTAGCAAATATCACTGGCCAAAGGTCTGTTTGATACCATGTTTTTGGTGAGAAGCAAGACAATGATGCACTCTGGTTTTTATTAGAACCTAAGATTTGCTTCTGAAAACTAAAATCTTTATATTTTTAAATTTATAAAAGCAGAAATTCTCTGCTACTTTGAGTCTCATCCTACCTAAGTGTTAATATAGGAATTAATACTGCAACACAAACCAATATTATCAGTTTCATCGATTTGGATAGTTGCCTTGAGCTCACATATGCATAAAATTAAGCAAGTAAGTAAAGATTTGTGAGCTTAAGACCTTAATAACGTAACCACTCTCTAACAGTCAGATTTGACCAAAATGCAAAAGTAAAAAGTCTTGTAACATTAAATAAACAAAAGACAAAAGCACAAAATGGAAATTCATGAGCAAGTGCATCACCACATACAATAAAGAATACCATCAATTCACTGCCTGAATGTTTGTTACTGCTCTTTTGGCTTTTTTCTGAAAAGTAAGCACAGAGATAAATTTGCTCTATATTTATTTTTCTGTCCTTAAGCATTCCTGATTGCTGCAAGATTCGTCTTGTTAAAGTGCAGTCTTGCATCATTATATATTTCATTGACCGTTTACTGAAACGCTGAATGACTGATCAATTGGCAGTTAAACTGCTCATTAAGAAAAAAGTACAAGTTCCTCTAAACTCAGCTACCGCATTTTTCTCCCAATCATTTCCTTGGTCTATTAACAGGCAACTTTTGTCCTACTGTTCAATAGTGCAAAGTTAGATTTGCTTTATTCTGCGCAGTGTAAAGCACTTAGGTAGTTTTAAAGTGAAAGTACTTTTTGAGAAGCTTCTTTAGACCCAAAATGACTGTAATAACATACATCTTAAATGCTAAATTCCCATGTTAAAGCATCAATTCAATAATCTGTGAAAAGCAAAGTTATTTTACTGTGATTTTATTTGTTACAATGAACTGACTGCTATTCCCAGGAGCAAATATGCATGCCATAAAATTTAAATTTAAAAATCTGACACTAATGGAAACTTCAATACACAGACAGAAATCTACTTAGTCAGCAGCCACAAATAAGGACCACCATTTTCTTTCAATAGCCTTTGCAACCTGTCTCGTAAGTCAAAAGGGCTTATTAAAGAAACTAAAAGCAAATGCTCATGAAGGTGTAGCCCCTGAATTTTTCACCCCTCCACTCCAGCAGTGCAAGGTAAAGTCTGTGTGCAAGAACACATCTGTGTCACCTCATCCCAAGCTATTTACATCACACAAACCTTCTTTTTCTTCTTGACAAGATTTGGGGGCATAAATATATATATAAAATTAAGTCACATGAGCAGGTCTTCAGAACTGAGATACTAGTGACTCATTACACACAGGTTAGTGCTCATCTGCACAAAAATCTTAAAACTTATGGTTAGATATAACACTGTCCTGTTTATTACATCACTGCACATTCCCTTTTTCCAGACAGATGGCTCTGCAGCACTTTGGCTTCAAGCTGGAGGACCAGATGCCAGAAAGATAAAAGGTACCTGTTTACTAAAGCTCAGAAGCAACTCTTCCACCTTATAACGTTGTTACAAGAATTTGCTAAAGCCACTGTTAAAAGTCAGTAATCTCCATTCACAAGCCATCAAAACAACAGAACTATCACCCAAAACACCTGCACATGAAAACGTATCCTTAAAAATCCCCACATGCCACAGGAGCAGTAATGCTGACAAGCTGACGAAAGTAATAGAGGGAACTGAAGCAGTGGAGGTACAAATGAGGCAGGATGTAGGAAGAGCATGAAAAAATTGAAAGGAAGCTTGTAGGATGCTGAAGAGCACAGAAAAGCAAGGGAACCATGAGAAACTGGAAGATGCTGGGCAACATCCTGACCAGAAACAAGCCTAGAACAGCAAACAAAGGCACTGTTCTTGTTCAGTTCCTCTGCACGCAGGGAATCACAGAAACATCATCCCCCATTCCTCTTCCACAGAAAAACCGAACAGTAGACTGTAGTTTTAAACAGTTGAGTTCCTCAATACTAATGTAAAATACCTCTTGTGGGGGTCTTTTAGTCAGATTAAAGATGCGATTTTCATCATCTGCTTTCTTCAACAGGCAGTCTTCCTATGTAGTTTCTTTTTCATTTGGTTAAGTACATTTGCAAGCTCTCACACCTTGAATCTCATCAGCAAGAGGAAAATAGAAATGTAACAGGTCTGGACCACATAGACAGAACACTCTGGGTTGTGTGACATTTGGGAAGGCGATTTTTGTGTTTTGGAGGAAGAAAAACACTCAATCAAGCGGAAAAATCAGAAGTTATCCGGCAGCACTTAGACATTTTCTGTATTCATAGCTTTGCACAGAAACTATCTGGGATATTCAGAAGAAACAAGAAACAACACCTCTGATATAGTTATAACATATAATAGGTCTTGTACAATGCCAGTATGATCTAACTTCTGAGAATTTTATAATACTAATGGAAGATTTTTATTGCTTTTTTAAAAAGCAAGCTTTTGAATTTGCATTTTCATATATTAAATATAACTTGAATCCTATTATCATTTTTCATTTTGGGTTTGACTTTGTTCTCTTTAAGAACACTGCTGACGATCTGTTAAAATTTATATATGTTGCCACTTAAAGGGAACGATGAAGACAAAAGACCAAAGTTTAAAACCATAAGGTGGGATATAAGAATGAACCCCAGTACCTCAATTATGACCATGCATAAAAATAAAGATCATATTGAGAAAAAAAAAAATCTGAATTAAAATGCCTAATCTTACAGGAACTTAAAAAAGTAATACTTATGTTTGATTCAGAGATGAAAATATGACTTAAGCAGTTAATATTCAGCCATCTGTCATGATACACCAAGTGCAATTACTGGGAAAGTAACTGGACTCTCAGTTTACAAGCATCTATTACATACACTGCCCAAACCTGCAGACAGGACTGCAAAGGAAAACAAGAATCTCTGGTGTGCCTATCACAAAGACTTAGTCTTCCTCTGATACATAACTTTAAGTGAATCCCTATGCTGTTTAGCTTTTGTGAGCTGTATTACTTCAGCTAGTTGCTTATTACGAACAAATGTTCAGTCTCAGACTTTTATGCTATCTTATTTCACTTCTCTAGGTAGGACAATTAAAGTAAAACACGCAAACAGCTGAGGAAAGCACTGACCATCTGGAAAGACGTTCAATCTGCTTGTAAATCCAACCAGACCTTCACAATAGTAGCATGAACAGATTTTTACCTTTATAGATTTTTGCTCTTCCCTTGTTTTGGGAAAAAAAGTTTTAACTACAAAACTCTAGTTTGCTCCTCTCCCCCTTCATAAAGTCTTTTTGCATGATTCCCAGACACAGGAACCTAAATAGCACTCTAAGACATAGTAATAAAGATAAAAAAGCACCATGATCTTTTCTGAGACCCAAAACTATAATCTCATAGTAACCTCACATAGCAAAGGAAGAGTCAGGAACATAGCATTGAGTAACTCTGCTCTAAAACTTTCTGAAAAAAACCAACAAGGTTTCCAAAAAGCAGTACAGCTCTTCAGATTTGACTGTATCTTAAAATGAAAACAAAATGTGTACCTAGACTAGTCACCTCTCCTTTTCTATAAAGATGTGTGTGTGTATCCAGATATGTATTACAAACATTTTATTTCTAGTTAATCTAAAGTTCTAATGTAAAACAAATAAATGCCAAGAGGTGATTTTACTAAGTCAACTAAAATGTTAGGCCTAAAACGTACCACTGCCTCTTTAACTTTTAAGTATAAGTCTTACCTACAATAAAATAGTCAACTACCTCCCCACTGAACTATAAAGAACAGATTTAGTGGATACATTATAGTGCGCTGCTCTGTTCATATACCTTTGCAGCAGAAAGCCAAATTAAATGCTGGGCTAAGCAAGATCAATTCAGTTGTAGTCAGCAGAGACGCATCAGCTCACCTGTGATTACAATACAATTTACAAATGAAGACCTGCCAATGTTGTATAAATAGTGATTAATATTACCTGAACATTTGTTTTTTTTTTTTTCTTTACATACACATGGCTCCGGAATTAATTCCAAAAGTAATTATTTTATTAGCTAATGGAAAATAATAGCTTTTAGGGGCTATGCATTTTTACGTCCTTAAAAGATAACTCTGACAACAATTGCATTAGTTTACAATGGAAGAAATTAAAACATGCCCTGTAGTTTCAGTCATTATGCACACTGCTTCATCACACTTTTCAATACAGAATGAAATGACTTGGCAGAAATATTAGAGAGGCTGAAAAAAAAAGAAATTTATAAATGAGAAGCAGGTATGGGAGATATCAAAGAAAGAACTGGAATCACCCTGTTGAAGGCAGTAAGATAAAGGAAGGTCAATGGGTATACGTATAAATTGAAATGAAATTAAAGTTCCTCAGGCTGTGGTGTTCTGGAGCAGCGTTCCAGCATCCTGAAGCAGCAGAGTCAACATAAAGATCCTAACTGCTTTTGAGATGTAGCTTGATCAATTTATTTTACAATCCCTTTCCTATGCCTGACTGCACTAGCAGGAAAATGGATTCAGTCATGCAGGGCGTTCCTTCCAGTACTCTTCCTTGCTAAGAGATATAAATAATATCTTAAATGCTTGCATTGTTTAATTTAAAAAAAATCAGTGAAGTGAATTTTCTAGTTAGTTGGAGCTATTATTCTGGTACAGAGGGAAGGAGCTTTGCCAAGGTAAGTGTATAATTTGCAATGACTGCAATTTGAGTGCACCTGGATGGAGATGCCCAAGGAACTCTATGATGAACTGACAAGATTATTGCAAAACGCACAGAAAGTAAACAGCTACTCCCACCTGTGCACATACTTTTTAAACAGTTATGTTTTGGCATAATCTTGAGGAGATTAACACCAATACATAAATATGTAAAAGCACATTCTACAACTGAATGGCATTTTTTCCTAAACACAAATTAAACAATTTAGCAAAACCATTTAGAGCCATTCTGTTTTCATTAAAACAGAATTTGATATCTCTCCATGCACACAAAACTAGGCACAGACAGACTTGAGTCCAGACAATCTTTATGTAATTTCTGACCTTGGTCTGAAACTATTTATGTCGTGATTGTCAAATTAAAAGCTCAGTTTTGCTTCTGGGGTCAGCCAGCTGGAAAAATATCTCCATTCCTAGCTCACAGTTTAGAGGGTGCTGATGTGCAGTAAGATCTGAGAAAAGAAATAATTAAAGTTACACGTTAAATTTAACTTCCTGTAAATGCAGAGCTTTATTCTTACTCACCACTATTTTCTCTATTGCTTTTCAATAAAAATGGAGTTAAATACTCTTGTGCTTCAAAATGGCTCTAAAGCACTGAATTTGGACACAGTGACGCATTATCTTTCACTAATTTTCAGAATGTTTCTCCATTCTCTTCTCCATTGACGTGCTGAAATCTTCCACATTTCCATTTATGGTGATTTAGAATAACAACAAAGGATTGCTTAAGTATGAAGGAAAGTAAAATGCAGATAATTGGTGCTTGTATTTGCAAAGTAGTTAGAAAGTTAGGAAATTAAAGGTGATCCTGATCATCTAAATTGTTACTTTTATTACCAAGATTCAAAAGTTGTAACATTTTACTTTCCTTTGGTTTTTAAATATATCTTCTGTTCTAAATAAAGTTGAGAGAAATCACTATTTTTAATATGGCTGTTCTGAGAATAACTGGAAAGTCAACTACTAACTACAGAGAGATACTAAAGGTTCACTTTTTCTGTTACTACAAAAATCCAACAACATTAATATTCAGGTGTTTCTGAGAAGTCTTGGCTTGTGCAAAATTTGAACTCATAGCTCATTACTTTCAGATTAAACATTTTTAATTCTTTTAAATTAACAAAGTAAATATAGATCTGGTCTTCCCTGTTCTAATTTAATACATCCCTCTTCTAAAATGCCATATAATTAGGTTGGATTATACCAGCATCTAACTTGGATCTTAACAAATACATTTTTAATTAATCACATTGGGTTTTTTGCCGGATGAACTTCAATGGTTTATCTAAAACACTGTAATCCAGAAATGCTTCCATGTCATATCATAAAGCTAATAACCTTGCTAACTACTTATTTGCTGACAGAACACACTGTACTCATTTGCAGAATGTGAAGAATTCAGAATTTGAAAGAAAAAAAAAAACGAACTTTAACAAGGTGCAAAGCACAATTTTTGAAAAAAGCTTTATCACCTAACTTCATTTAGACAATAGCCTTGTCTCCTCTAAAACCAGTCTAATTAAATACAGCTGGAGATAGCACAAAAGAATTTCATTAATTAATTGGCAACCTGCTGACACTAATTAAGCTATGAAAATTCAACTCCCTCACACCAGATTTTAAACATTAGTCAGTTACATTTGTTGGGAAGTTTGCCTTGTGTCTCTAACACAATCAAAGAAGAGAAAATGAACTTTGTGGTTAATATGTGTGGGAACAAAATGACCTATTATGGGAAAAATTAGATACTAAACCTTGCGCTGATACAGAAAAGTTGTGTTACAGAAGATCTTACTGAGACATTTCCTTAGGAGCCGGATTCAGGGTTTCAGAACTACAGCCTCCTTCTCACTATGTAGGATAACAGCACAGCAGCGGGTGATTACCTTGATTTAATCCTCTGCAACATCCCGTGCAAGGTGCTGCAAATCTCCACTGTTGCTTGTGCGGCTGTCTACCCATCAAGATTTCACGCAGTAACTAATAGAAAACATACCAAGTCTTTTACTCACATTCTAAATCTCATCTAAAATATCACTAATTCTATTAGTTACTGCATGAAATCTTGATCTACATAAAGTAGAAGTTCCGTAATCTAATATGCTTTCAGTTCTGAAATTCTCACTTTGTACCTGGTGAATCAGCCACGAAAGTTGCAATCTCATGTTAATGAATGGCTCATTCATTAGATGTAAAAATCTTTTAAAAATTTTTTCAAAATATTAAAAAATTTAAGAGTCTATCTATATAATAGTTCTCCCTCTAAAATATGAGCTTCATATTGAGGCTGCAAATCAGTGTAAAGCCAACTAAAATTCACAATTTCTGTGCAGGTTAAGGTGACTAGCTGTGAGTCTCAAGACTGACTGGCAAGATCTGAAGAATTACATCTGACTGTGCCCTTAAATGCTTTCTTGCTATGGTTGAGCTAACCAAAATAGGAAAAAGGTAAGAGAATGCTTAAAAGCTTCTTCAACTGTTGCCAACAAGGAATAATCAGTCACTGAAATACAATGGAAGTTCCATTGCCTCAGTCGTTGTTGTACAGTGATAAAAGTCAGCCAGATGTGAACACACTCAATATGCATCAGAATCAGTCTCTTTACAATGTGCTGATTACAATACACAAAATACAGTCAGGAATATATGCTTTCCATTAAGGGTGGAAAAGAAGCATGTTAACCACTGTACCATTCCTACTTCCAAGCTTTATTATACCCTCATTTAGTTACAGTCATCACCGTGATATTTTATCATAAGATTAGAGTGCAATTGACAATACATTTGAGAATGTGTTTGATTAACAGACAAACTAAAGTAGTTAATGTTGGCTAGTATCCCACAGTGTTCACGCGGAGTCTTCCGTTTTTCAGCCTACCTCATGTTTTACTACTTGGGCCACATCTTCAAAATTCTGTGAAGTCAAACCGTCAGCAAAGCTACCATGGTACAAGAAGACATTGAGATTATCAAGTGCACCAGAACCTACAGGGAAGTTTTACTTGAGTACAAGCAAGGTCACACAAGATCAAATGTGATAAGACCATTCTAGAGACTGAGCCTCAGATTTAGACATTTGATTATTTTTCAAGATAGAGTAATAACTTAATTCCAGAAGTACATTTTTTTTTTTTTTTACAAACATTTATTCATATAATGATAGTTACAAATGGGTGATCAAAGGAGAATGGTTTTTGTTCAAAGACATACTGCCAGATGAGGGCTGGCAAGACCAAGAGTTCCATGGAACACAGGATGTTGTCTCACTGAGAACAGATCTCATAGTAAGGCCCAGGGACATAATCTGGGCGATATGGCAGTTTCTAATAGTACCACTTTTCACAAAACTACCAAAATAACTAAGGAAAGGGAGAGATGCAGAAAATGAAAGCAATCTTATTTGAATAATTGACTTTTTAAATCTATTGTCATTTTATAAAGGCTTGGATATTACATACAAGTAAATATTAATAGCTAAAACAGCTAAGCTCTTCTACTGGAGACTGAATCTTTCAGTTATCATGATGACAACAAAATGAAAATTGAGACAATGAAAGTTACATTGACAATAGAAAGGAAAAAAGCTCAAGCCATGCCTGCAGCATGAAATGGAGAACAGAAATTAAAGGAAAAAATCATGAAAGATACATGACTATCAGATTCACATGTATTACTGTTAAATGCACTCATTAAATGATCATAAAGAATATATGGCATTAAAAGAAAAGAGAAGAGCAGTCTCTAATAGAACCTGATAATTTCAGTGTAGGGAAAGCAGCAGACCATGGCAACAATTTAAACGAAGATCACTAAATCTTGCATTCCAGCTTCTACTGCAAGCAATGTGTAAAGAGAAAAACTGTCACACAGTAAATGATACAAGTGAGAAAAGAAACTATGAGATCAAATTTATAGGCTACATAGCAATAGTGCACAATGGAGCATTCATTTGTTTTGAAATCATCAAGAAATTATCTGATTATTAAACATGTCAAGAAATGCATTTGTCCCGCACACGCACACTGCAAATCTCATGAAAAGACATATTCTGGTAAATGAGTTGTAGTGATTTTGACCAGGTCACTTGGTATTTGAAGCCCTTTGCGTTCCATTGTGGTTTATATCATCTGTATTATTCACATAATAGGTTATAACAGATCCTTTGGCCAGGGTTTTGACACCTCTGCATGAGATGATGTTTAACACTTCACCAGTTGGTATACATATGCTAATCGTTGCTGTTTAGCACCTGTTTTCTCCTTTCCTGCTGTTCAGGCACAACACACAACTACCACAACTCTGCCTTCGCAGTGTTTGCAGAGCATCTCACCACTTTACAGAGAAAATCAGATCTGCCTTTTGAAAATGTAGCAAAGAAAACCCTGTCCCCGCCTCAAATAAAGTAAAAAAATGACTGAAGTAACCACTTCTCATTAATATTTCTTTCACTAGTTTTGTATTATAAAAGAGCAAGTTGGGTATGGAGAATGGGAAGAGACTTACTTGGTGCAAGAGCTTCTCCTCACCAGCTTCAAAACATTTTGTGGGCATTGTCCACCAAGTTCCATACCATACACACGCTGGTGCTCTGTGCCAACCCATGACACTTGTTAACTGAGCGTATTGCATTATAAAATAATCCACAGATTAAACACATCCCCCTTGCCCCCACGAACTTGCTATCAACGAATTCAGCCACTAGTGGTCTGTGTCACTGCAATTAAAGCAGGTGATGAAGCTCACAGGGATCGCTCAAATACCTGTTTCCATGGCTCTGTCTTGATTTCTCAAAGTCTTAGCAGAGCTCATCATTTCACTAATGTTTTCTTCTCAGGAAGTAAATGAAGGATGTGAGCAAACGGAGAAAACACTTGCTAGAATTTCTAACAAGGATTTACACAGAGCTTTAAATTAGATGATTTTAAGGATAAATTAGAAAAGATGATAGAATTCAGGATAAAAGCACTGTGTGTGTTCTTGAGGTTGCCCTTTCCTTGAAAACATGAGAAGGCTTGCATACTATGAGTGAAAAGAAAATGAGGGACAGAGAATCATTACTAGAATGAATAATTATAAGTCATCCAAGAAAATACAAAATGGCTTTAATGTGAGTAATCCTCATTAATATCGCCATAATATACAATTGAATACTTGTACTAAAATATTTGTCAATGCTAAAAGAATATCGGTGTCCTCTCCAGTATCTGCAGTCCAACCCAGCAGACTCTTTGCAACAAATTTTAACTATGTGGCCATACACATTCAGTCTCACAAAGGAAAATAAAAGTCTGTATTATCATAAAGTCTGACTGACATTGACACTGGGGATGTGACCTCTCTTGTGCTCTCCCTTGTCATCAACCAATTAAAATTCACTGTAATGCATCAGATTCAGCCATCTCATGGAATATTTTTATTCCAAGCAAAATCCTGACGAGTGGTCCTGCAACATAAGGAAACATTTTCCCATTTGCTCGCAGTCAAGTAAAGCAGATAAAACTCTTTGACAAAGGAGCTTACAATTTACCTGCTGTAAAAAAGCTCACAGAATGCATGGCCTTCACTTATAAAATTTTCTAAAATAAAGGTGCCAAAGCACACTAAAATAGGAGAGAGAAGTGATCTAACTCATGCCATTCAACTAGCTGTCTGCATCAAAAGCAATGAGAGGAGATGTAAGCAATAAGACCAACAGAATTTAAAGCATAATTCACCCAACAAAACACAGGCAGCTCCACAGACTGTACTGACAGGTGCCATCGCAGTGTAAAGGGAGGCTTTGATGATTAGGGTTAGACGTCAAAACTTTTCAGTACAGGCACTTTAATTCAGATAAATGATACTCAAGAAGTCCTTAAAGGTTACTATTTGACAAAGTGTCTAAGAAATTTCCAGACATGAGAGAGTTTAAGATTCTTTTTACTTCTAGTTTAGTAATATTTAGTAATAGTTAGAAAAAACCTCATTTATACACAGTCATAAATTAATATATTTTGGAAGGGACCTCTAGAGGTCTCTAGTCCAAACCATGTACAGAGCACTGCCACCTAAAGCAGGTTGCTGGGGCAGAGTCCAGTCAAATCCTGAAAGTCTCCAGAGATTCAGACTCTACAGCACCTCAAGGACCCATTCCAAGTGTCCTGCCTCCTGGTGAAAATAGTTTTTCTTACACCTACTTAGAACTTCCTGTGTTGCAATTTGTGTTCATTGCCTCTCATTCTATTACCAGGCACCTGCAAAAAGAGTTTGGTTTCTTCTGTCTACCCTCCCACCATGCACCTATAGGCAGCAATAGGATGTCATCTTCAGCTTTTTATCTGAAGGATGAACATACCCAGCTCTGTCGGCCTCTCCCTCTCCTCCAGCCCCCTGCCACCCTCTTGGTGGCCTCTATTGAATTTGCTCCATTATTTTGGAAGCCCCACACTGGAGGAAATAATCGAGACAGAGTCTCAAGTGCTGAACAGAGTGGAACAATGGCTTCCCTCAACCTGCCGGTCACAGGCTTGTTAATACACCCAGAATTTACAATAGAGCCTAAACGTTTCTGGCTAAAAAGGCACTCTGTTATGTTCAACATATTGTGTACTAGAACCCCTAAATTCTTTTCTGCAAAGCTGTTCTCTATACATGCAAAGTAATAATTCTGAAAAAAAGTGAAATGCCTTTAGCACCTTCTCTACGTATGCACAATACTACAATCTCAAAAGCAATTATCAGATATCACCCTAGATATCACCCTAGATATCTACACTCACAGGCATTTTTTTTTTCTTTAAAGTCATACTAGGCCTCCAAGAATTGGTGCAAGGTCCTGAGTAGCATTCAAAGATTACAAAGATACGTGAAATAACTGATACCTGCATAATTCACATTTTTCTGCCTCATATTTGAAAGCATCAAGACTTCGACAATTCTTGGGTTTACATCAATTATATAAAAATAATAAATTAAAAGATTCATTTTAGTGTATGAAGGTAAAGAAAAGTTTCTCCTTCTTAAGGTTATATGTTGCAGAAAAGAAAGTAAGGTGTCACAGCTGAAAACATAAAAAACAGTGTGACAAAAAACAGAGAAAAGCAAATAGTAGAGGAAAAATCTGCACATACAGAAAATGGCTTACACGAACACATCATCATATAAAGTATTTTCAATACATTGACCTAATCGGTTACTGCACAGGTATTTATTGCCATGAGGACACTCAAGCCATGGCTGCTTGAAGCTGCTTAGAAAGGTTGCAGAAGGTTTCCAAGAACAGACTGGATGAAGTCCTGAGCTCATAGCTGACCCTGTTTAGAGCAGGAGGCTGGACTAGACAACCTCCTGAGGTCCCTTGTAACCTGAGTTATCCTTTGATCTCATTATCCTAATATATAACAAGTTCTAACTTCTTTTTGTTATCGTTTTCCTGTGCACTATTTTTGTATTTACTAAATTAATGTTAAATCAGAATCCAAAACCACAGTACAGTATTAGCAGAGTGTTGATTCACACTTTGATCAAATAAAACAAAACAGATGTTTTACTGGAATGATGACAGGATACGCTATCATCACTCAAAGGCACTGCCCCGTCCAGTCTTTCTCAGGGTTAGCCGTTGGGTATCTGGGAACCTACATGCTCTGGTCAAACATGAAAATACTATCAATAGGAATGCACAAAGCCTTCATGATAACAAGTTCATCAGAGATGTACATCATGATCGTCCCTAATTTAAAATACTAATACGTCCTCAAATTAATTTTAACAGGTAAATATCAACTATGGAAGTGGAATTCAACATATTGCAAATTCTTGCCTTCATAGAATTACACACTGTGCTCTTGAGAGATTTCTATATTATTATATTTATTAATTAGGACAACAGCATGTCTGCTTGAGACATTGGTGTATTTTAAAACTCTGAGTAAAAGAAGAACAACATCAGTGCTTCAGGCACTGCTGCTTGAGCTTTCAAGATAACCTGAAGCATAATTTGGCTTCATGTTGTAAGCAGATCTAGAGCCAAATTCAGCATTCCCTGCTGAGCTAGTCTAGATATCACATGTAGCTGTGGCAGAGAAATGTACAAAAGAACAGAAATTTGACCATTTTAATTTGAAGAACAGAATACATTGCATAAAGCTTTCCAGCTCCTTGACATTGAAAATAATGGTGTCTGACAGTTCTAGGGTTAAGTAGCCACTCATTCAGCACAGCATCGTTTATCTGCCAACAGTATGTGTCTCTTGTTGTTACTTCAAAGAAAAAATTCAATAAAAATTTAAATAAAAACAGATCTGTCAGTATAAAGCTTTAATATTTTACACCATACTCAATCTCTTTCCTTTGTAAAGTGCTTTCACACTTCCTGAACTTATCCTGCAGTACACAATTCTCATTATTTAAAAGAAAGAAACCATGAATCACCTTTAAACATCTACACTTTCCTGAAACATTAACATTTATTTTTAATAGACAACACTCTGAAACTGGCTTCACTAAGCACTGCGGAATGCTTCAGAACTCTATGTAGATTGAGAGAGCTATAAGAATATATATATGTTAAGTACTTCAGCATCATTATATACAAGCAGGTTACTCAGTTAAGCATTCATGATTCAGAATATAACATTAACAGTTTCATTTCTAAGCATAAATCTTTTCCTTCATGTATATGAAGTATGCAATAGTCTTTAATTCCGTATGCTCTCTCAAACAGTACGTTCGTTACAGACTGCAGCCTGTACTATAAATATACTTTGAAATAAGTGAAACAAAGGATTCAGTGATTCAAGACAACAGTCTCTCTATGTATTTTTGCCCAATTTTTCCTTTACCCACCCACATATTTTACAAATCTAACAATTAAATACTGCAGCATTCAATGCTTATGTCAGACTTGTGTTTCAAAGCTGCTAGATCCAAGAAATCAAAGACAGTTTGTGAGAGATAATCAGTGTCTCTCTTCTGTAAGTGCATATGGCAAGGTATAGTATCTCAATTTTAAGTTTTCTCCCATATATATTTCAATAATAAAATGATTAATCTGTTTAGAAATCTTTCCTACTATTTAATAATTCAGCTCTGGAGTGTAACTACTTTGGGAAGGAAAGAAGTGAGCCACTGGCCCCATGTAACAGATTCAGGTTATAATAGCTTCAATAAAAACATTTTCTTTAAATTTGATTGCACACCCTAAAAGCAAAATTAACAATCTGCCAAAGCCAATATGTTCATATAAAGAAAAGATTGTAAAATATGAACATAATTATATGCATAACAACAGGCTCGCTTCTATTTGATTTTAAAAGTTTCTTCCAGGCAAAAACCACTATAATCTATTTTCTATCCCAGTCACAAGTTTATAACCATGCTACAAATTACAGCACTAAAATTTTGTGAAAAAGATTATGAGAAAATTGTCATTTCATATCAACTTCACTGGGCAAAATATAGACATTAAAATGATAACAGGAATAATCTATTATCTTATTTAGGTATCTTCATTATTTGAAATGACAGTTGCTCCACATTATTTGCCAAAACGCTTTGAGTGTTTTTAAAAGTCATAAACCTCTGCCACTCTCTTCTTTATACAAGTGTTAACTATAAAGTTGTATCATAATTTATGAAATGAAATGGTTTAAGTTAAACCGATAATATTAAATCTGTTCTTTCAATAATAAAACCCATGCAGCTGAGTGCTGCTCATTATTTATTTAGCTTCCACAAACCAACACCTGAACTTGTTTCCCTGTAACTTCACTTCACCATCTATCTTTCTTTTCCTAGAAAAAAAATTGTAGCTGTATCTTCTCACTCCTCTATGTTGCACAGTTCACTGGTATGAATCTACCTGTATCACCTGTTTCATCACCAGTTATGAAGCCAGGTTACAGTCATGCAAGAGTCTAACTGAAAGCATGTTCCTATCCATACCACCACTGAAAATAATTTGAAAAAAAATCTGAAATCTCCAAATAACCTAAATGTGATCTCAGACATCCACCCCACAATACTGTTTAACTATACAGATTTTTCATTTTATAAATAGCTCAATGGCTTTTCTGACAACTGGTCATCTGTCCCTGGCCTGATATGAAAAACAAAAATCATACTGTCAGATAAGCCATAGTGGAACACAGTCCCCACAAATAGCAAAAAATGATAAAATACTGGTGAAAGCTGCTCTTTCTGGAATTACTTCAGAAATACATCTACAATACATCCCCCACATTCAAATTGCCAAACAATCCTTTCCATTATATTCAGGACCATGCACGGGTTCAGCTGAGGGCGCTCTGTTACCGCACTCTCTGAGAACAGGGCAACTTCTGAAAAACAAAAGCAGAGAGGCAAAGTAGATGCAAAAAAAAAGGAGGAAAAAAAAAAAAAAAA
>WHYT01018003.1:1097151-1108630 GCA_009806455.1 Tetrax tetrax | reverse complement strand
AAGGTTTGGTATAAAAAAAAAAAAAAAAAAGAAGATGCCCCATTGAATTATTCTGTAAACTGAAGAGAGTCTTGTGTTTTGGAATGTAGTATTTGTTTTGAAACATCCAAAACAGAATCATTATTTTCAGTGTTAGTAAAGTACATTGTATACGCGTCCCCCCCCCCCCCCCGGTATTTATCCCTAGAGAGGAGAAAACAAATAGAAAGACAGACAGTACTTAGCTATGTGAATAGATAAGTTGTCTTTATCAGTGAATTTCTCTTTATGAATGACATTTTTATTTATGGAAAGGAGATGAAAGAATATGTAATAAACAGACTATTTAGTTTGCTTGCAAATTGGAAAAGTAGTGTTGTTCTACATATTTCATGTTAGCGTCTACAGAAGAAACAAATACAGTTCTAAAGAAAAATGCTTGAGCTGCTATAATGTACCTGATAGGCTGCGTGTGCTTTCTAAGCTAGGGTAAGAAACAGTAATTGAATCAGAAATGGTGTTTCGCTTTACTATATTCAAGAACAGCAAAGTGTTCAAAACTGTACTAAGTTTCAATTTTAGTCATTTACATATATATTTTCTTTTTTTTCTGTCAACATTTAATGTAAGTCAACATTTAGAAGAAACAAACTGTCTCTCTGAACTCAACTTTCTGGGCTTGAGTGTTACACCATTTTGGCACTATAGGAAATTCTGAAGTTTTATTGCAGCTAATTTCTGGGGGTTTATCACTGCAAAATACGGTAGAATGAATAGTGGATTAAAATAACTTATTTGAGAGCATTTGGAATATACTGATGGCCTTTCTGGTTTATTCTACCAGTAAAAAGAGTAGAAAATGTAATTTAATTTTTTATGTAAAAGGAAAAAAACCAGGTCATTTTCCATGGGTTATTATTTAACCCTTTCAATAGTAGAGAGAGATAATGAGGCAAAAAATGGTCTCAAGCTGGTAGGCACTATATCTGGGCTGGCTCTATTTTAGTGCAGCTTGAATTCTAACATGAGAAAATTGCAGAAATTTACAATTCAAAGTGTGTTTCATCAGGGAGAAATCCACAGATTGTTTTGACACTCAGTTAGAAATTCAGCATGAAGATGGACGTCTCATGAAATTTGCAGCTGCTGATTGAATTTATATTTCCATAAAGGCCATCAACAGTAGCAGCCTGCAGGGGAAGATGGGGGGGAAAAATGACAAAAATTGTGAGGCTAGCATTTTTTCCTCAGCCTTATAGTAGCAAATTACTTGTAATAAGGTCCTACACTGACCAGGATTAAAGAAAAATATAGGCAGCCAGAAGGGAATGATTGTTTAATTGATTTGAACTAAAAATGTCTGAATTTGATATTTAAATATATGTTTAGTCATCTGTACAGTATGTAAAATACAACTGTGGATCAAAAGTGTCCTTAAACTGAAAAATAAGACTCTTACTGGTAATTACAGAAGGTTTATCATACAGGTAATTTGATTTTATAATAAATTCCCAGGACAGAAAATGAATTATATCAAAATGTGCAAAAGTAGGTCATCTTTATTAGAGGGGAAAAAAAAAATCTCATCTCGTCTCTGGTATGCTCCCTCTCATTCATTGACACACACAGGAGAGCATGTGCAGATCTGAATTCATTTTTCTGAATAACAACTGTCATTGCGTTGATAATTTGAAAAGCAAACATGCATTCACAAAAACAAGTTCATGTTGTCACAACAATTAGTAAGAAATGTCATTGAGACAAGTGGTATAATTAAATTGAACAGATCTGTCTTTTGCTTAGAAGAATTTGTCTATTACTGTATTTATGTTTTCATGGAAGGAACAGGGTAGGGGGGAAGGTTACATGTTTTTGGAGAATCTTCTTTTTTAGTAGGGATATTATCATCCTGGAGACTCTAACTCCCTTAACACCTTTGTTTCAAAATCCCTGTGCATTTTAAAACTGTGGGAAGGTTTAATGTGTAGGTGTTTTCTTTCATCTTGGTCTTAGAAATATATGCATGCAACTCTCAGCGCGTAGCAAGGCAGCTCTACCCACTGAGTTTTATTCGGAAGCCTTTTCCTCACAGTTAGTAGTCTGCATCTGCGTCATCCTGTGCTGCAGTTACGTCATGCCTTGCAAGCTAAGGAGGGTCAACAAAAATAAATGTTGAGGTCAGCAGACACCTGAATGTTCCGGAAACTGTTAAGGGATTTCTCTGTAGCTGGACAGCGCAAAGTTTTGCTTTAATATGGTGGGACACAAGTCATAAGGTCTTGATACCAGTAAGTTTTCTTAATAAATGGAGACATTTAACAATGAAAGAGCTAGTGTGACATCTTAATATGAAAATATGGGGATCGCATCTCTTAGCTGCTCAAACCAGAAAGAAATTAGTTAAAATTCCAATGAGATTAATTGAATAATTTTGCAATAATGAGGATCTCTGTGAATGTCATTATTTCTGAGCATTTACATTTTAGAGATTAAATTGGTAGTGTAATAAAGTAACTATCTTTAATTTTACTTCTAAAAATTAAAATGTGGTTTAGGAAACTACAAGTCTTTGACATACCTGGAAATGAAATTATTTGATCGTAGAGTTTTTAAGTATCACAGCTTGTTCTTTCAGTGGTCATAAACTCCATGTGTCAAACACTTGTGTTATGGCCATTAGAAGCTATACAAGCTATACAAGATTGCAGTTCAAATGCCATCTTTCTTCTTTTCTGTCACTGACATCATCATAAATGCTTTAATCTGTGTACTTACTAGCTACAATAGTTGCACTTGGTGTTTTAGCTTGTTGTAATAGCAAAATACTCTAAAATAAATGTGCACACAATTGAGTATTTAAATACTTGATGATTAGATACTTACATACTGTGAAAACACATAGACCTCAGTATTTTCTGTGTAGTCTAATATTTGCTAAGTTAAGCTGAACTGTGGAAATAGAAAGCAGGAAAAACTCTTTAAGCGTGTTGCTTTTTGCCTGTGCAATTGTTTTCTGACTTGCAAAATGACCACAGAAACTCTTGAGATTTGAGTAGAAATATGAACTCGTGGATTGACTCAAGTTTTAAAAGTTTTGACTTTCAAATGGTCGCTAATCCCTCCTGTTCCAATGTATGCTTTTCCTGTTCAAAGTAGCTTTGAAAGCAGTTCAGACATTGCTGCAGTACCTTGGCTAGAAGGAAGCTTTTTTCTTCTGCACCACTTACACCACTTTGAGCTCACCAAAACCAGCTAAAATGTATTTTTTTATTTTTTTTTTTTTACCAGAATCAGTGTTACTGGAAAATACCTTAACTAATTGCTATGCACTGATCAGCTTAAAGAAACAAACTTTTGAAGCAGAGGTTTGAAAGTAACCTAACAATGTAAAGTAAGAGTTAAATCAGGGAAAAATTTTCAGAGGTTGAAAGAGAAATAATCCACTAAATTGTTGTATTTTCTGGTAAATATTGTTTAATTTCATTTTTTAAAAATACCAGTTACTTTTGAAATACTTGTTTGTCTTAGAACTCTAACCAAGTAAAGATCTTTTAAAAATTTCTATATATAATGAGAGGTGACATTTTGCAAACTTTATATATTAAAAGCTATAAAAGTACATACTAACCTAACTGATGATAATTAGGCTCCTGTAAGCATAAGTACAGCTTTCTTTTATTCTTTTGGAAAGTATATTACTAATTATGCTTCCAGTCCCTTTCCTTTTTTTATTTAATACCTTTTAAAGAAATATTGAATGATACATGTAATATGTATATAACAAAGATATGTGAAAAAGAATACTGGAAATTTATTGTAAATTTAAGCAAACTTGAAAGTAAAGCAAAATACAATGACTCACAAACATAAAAAAAAAATCTTATTGCAGTCATTTGTCAAGCGTCAAACTAGTGAGTCAGAAATATGTTTAGAAAGTTGTTTCTAAACTTGAACTGAGAGGCCTTTTTTTGGACAGAATATGTACATTCAGCATGTCTCCCAAGTTGACTGGCATTTGCAGATGGCATCTCAGTCTTGATCTACTCAGATTTCCAACCAAACCATCAACTTCAGAGCCACGTTGGCACATTCAGAAGAGGACCACCTCCACCTTCTATGCCTGAAATATTAGGGTTTCTGTTCACATCTTGCTCAGGTGTGAACTTTGCAAGAGTTTTTGTGTAATTGCTTTGTAGGTGAGAACAAGCAACATAACTACAGTAGGAGTTTATTTGTTGTGTTATACTCATGTGTCTGCATCCCACTTTTTCATCTGAGTGTATTTGAGAGACTTCTGTTAGTGTAAAGATTAGGTGGGGGTTTATATATATACACCTTCTCTTATGTTCTCAAATGCTCTGTCTTGGAGTATAAGAATACTGAAAGTGTCACTTGAAAGGATAATTTTGTAATGGATATAAAATGAGTAGCATATAGATTGTAGGATAAAGAATAATTTTTAATACCGTCCAAAAAAAATAGTCTGTAGGATACCGGAAATGGATAATATATTTTGAAGGACAATTACTTTAGCTGACCTTCCTTTTTTTCAGAGGTTGCATTCTGTGGCTGAAATACATGAGCATTCTCCCATATACTCTGCAATGAAAAGCAAACACAGTAAAATAACAGTACTAGTATTCTTCAATCCTTCAAGTGCTATGCACAGCATTAATTGTGTTCAGGCCTTGTATAATACTGAATTTTCTTTGCAAATCTCAAACCTGTGTAATCCTTTTGTAAAATTTATTAAAACTTACTAAAAGGCAGAAATAGCATTAGCTCCTTGACAGTGTATGTGCAGCTAGCTGTAATAGTTCCGTTTATTCTGAAAAAGGTGGAGATGGTAAATGAGCATTTGCAAATGATTTATAATTGAAATATAATTAATCATCCAAAACAGACTGTAACACTGCTGTGTTGGGTCATATTGCTTAATTGACGTTCTCCATGGCTGTAACTTTCTTTTCATTTCATTTACAATTCATAGCCTTGCTGTCATTTGCCTATTTCTCTTCCCTGCATGATTACCTTTTTGTTTATCTTCATGCATTATGCTTTTATTCAGAGTACAAGTTATTGTACACTTTCTATATGCTTGCTAAATTTCCTTTGTACATGCTAAATCCCCTTTTTAAGCATTTTTTCATACATTTACAGAAAATATTCAGTACTTCATTCCCGGATTTATTCACATTTTGACAGTAATTGGTAGAAAACTGTGTCTTGAATCTGATAGACCAAAACAAACTAAAAGAACAGTTGGGAGAAAGCTTCTGCATGCCAGAGCACTGAGCATCCGTCAGCTTTCCAAGGAAGTGGCATTTGGACTTTTGTTCCAAAAAGAATGTAATATTTACACAGAAGTATAATTTACACTTTTGTTCCAAAAAGAATGTAATGTTGCATATTTCTAGTAAGCTTATTGTAGGTTAATTTACAAAACTGATTCTTTGTAAAGGTGTAGTATCTGTTGGGCTCCTTGAGGCTTCTGGTAAGAAGGACGTGGGAACTGGTGTTGGTGCATCCTACTGCCAGATGAAGAGAACTTGGGGACTAGAATGACCGTGGGCATTTAGCAGCAGGTTTTTAAATCTCTGTTCACTGAATGAACTCACTTGTCAGACAAACTTCAATAAAAGATATTTTTACTGGAGTTAACTGCCACAGTCTTGAATACAGAAGGCTTTCAAAACACAAGGTTTTTGTGAATGTATGTAAAAGCTATGGGCTCTGATCCCTCAGGAAGTTATAAACTCACTGTTTTCAGATTATTAAATTAATCACTGATAAAAAGAAAATATAGAACACAAGATGCCTTTTTAAATGTATTTATGACACAGATGTAGGTGAATACACGTTGACTGCTCAGCAACTCATAATTGTTTGTAGCATTCTAATTTTGTTAGAATAAACTATTTCATGTAGTATCTCTTCTGACTAGTTTGACTCTCCTACAATGACAGAAGATAAAAAAAAAAAAGGCAAACTTAAAGCAAAATGGCAAATTGCATACAGAGAAGAGTCAGAAATTGACTGCCAGAAGTGAGAATAAGTATGTTTAAATTCATTTTGTTCTTACATATGAAAAACATGAATCTGCATAGCTCAAGTAGAGGACAGTTTTCACATACTTATATAATGGATAAGATCTGAAATAAAAGTAAAACCAGACTGTTTCCCTAGATAGCTTTCAGATTGAACTCACAAGGGTATTTTCAGTAAGTTCCATATTGCCTCCCTTTGCTTTTACTGTAAATAGTACCACTAAAAAAATAATGTGTGTTTAACTGTTAGAGGAGTATGCAGAATAAAACCTTTATAAGGTGTAGTTTTGCACTGTAATCACCTAAACTGAGGATTTGCAGTTGAAGCCTCTGCCATTTATTTTGTTCTGCCTGCACACTAATTTATCGGATAGCAAGTTATGAAGTGATCACTTCTCACTGAGAATTGAGCCATATTTTCAGGATACGTCTTAAGTTTTTGAGGAAATGCTTAACATATTATGTCATACAAGTATTTTTGTACTTTATAGATCAAATAAATTAGTAGCTCATTTTTTAAATTTAAAAAAAAAAAATCTATCGCTGGTTAATGGTTGCGTCTTTTTTTTTTATTCTCTCTTTCCCTACTTTTTGGCCTCAGTAACAGAAGTGTTGTATGTATTCATTTTTTTGAGGCTGGTTCATAGCTTTTCAACACTAGGATCAGAGTTCCAGTAACAACTACCAGTTTGTCAGGGAGCACTTGTATGTATAGAAACTCTGAAACCATCCTCTTAAGCGTTAGCTGTTTGATAATCAGGTGTGAATAAAACCAATTTTGAGATGTTTCTGAATAAGTTGTACTTGTTCAGAGACTTTTACTAGGACAGGTATGGGTATTATGTATAGCTCTTGAGCATTTCTGTAAGAATGACATACTCAAAATGGCGTCATTGAACCATGTAAACAGTGACTGAAAACCCAGCAGTCAATGTCAGCAATAGCAGTACTTTGATCAAATGATTCCTGCCACACCGGATCAGGAAGCTAACACCTTGGATGTTAGTTTAGATGCGTCTAAAGGAACTGGTGTCAGATCTTTGGATTGGCATGCTAGTGTTAACCCAGACCCCACAAGATGGCTTTTGTAGATTTCTGGCCTGCTAAACACTGGGAGCCCTCTCAGCCTAAAGGCTGTATTTTGCGGCCATCATGGATTCAATTTGTGATTGCCACGCAGAAGGATTTCAAAGCAATACTCAAGAACAATAGAAAGAGCGTATCAGAATTACTCTGTGAAATCTAACATGGAGTTAGACTGCCACACCAGTGGCAAGCAAAGCAAAGCTCTTTCCACATGCAAATGCTTTAATCAGATGTTTTACTAAGCTTGTCTTCACATCTGGCTGTATACCAAAAATGTTATTCTCTACTAGCATCTAAATGGTTGTGCTATGTTGGTGATGCATTTATATAATGTGTGTATGGATGTATGTGTATTTTAAAACTTTCTCTGAGGTGATTCCATGCACAGATGGGTAAAGTGATGCTGGCACACACAGTGCATGGTTTGCACTGAATATTTCGCCAGCTTGCAATAGTTTCTCTCTAATCTGAACAGTCCCTTCTGATTTTGGTTAGAAATATTTTATACTTTGTATTTCTGGCTGTGGCTTGATAGCATTAAACTCAATAGAGTACTCATAGACTTCTGTGTGTGTGTGGTTTT
Source organism: Tetrax tetrax (assembly GCA_009806455.1). Taxonomy (NCBI): domain Eukaryota; kingdom Metazoa; phylum Chordata; class Aves; order Otidiformes; family Otididae; genus Tetrax; species Tetrax tetrax. Next base: position 1,100,935 of record WHYT01018003.1, on the reverse strand, counting down.
GCTTTATTTGTCATAAAAATATCAGATTGTTCTTTGCAGGTTCTCCCCTGCTGTTGTGGTTTTGCTTAGTGAGGGGGGCCTAAGGCGGTAGCTTCTGTAGGAAACTGCTAGAAGTCGCTCCCCTTTGTGCAGTGGACTCGGCCGGACCTAGGGCTGACCCACTGCTGGCCAAGGCCGAGCCGATTGGGAGCAGAATGTCCCGTGATAGCGCCTCTGCAATAACGTATTTAAGAAGGGGAAAACAGGAAAAAAAAAAAAAAGAGAAGAGAAGATGTGATGAAGCTGAGTGGCGGCAGAGGTGCAGAGGGGGAGGCGCAGGCCTCCGGGGCCTTGCAGGCCTCACCCTCTGGCCTCTCGCCAGGCAGCCAACTGGGCCCAACTCGGCCCAGCCCGGCTGCGAGAGGTGGAGAGGAGATGAGATGGATGATGTGAAGAGATCCTGAGAGGCTTCTGCCAGCCTGTTGTGAAGAACGAACTTTTCTTGTGAGAGAAACAGCTGCAAACACCAAGGTCAGTGAAGAAGGAGGGGGAGGAGTAATGTGGCTCCTGGCCAAGATTCCCCTGCAGCCTGTGGTGACGACCGTGGTGGAGCAGGTTGTCCCCCTGCAGCCCATGGAGGTCCATGGAGGAGCAGAGATCCACTTGGAGCCCATGAAGGACCCCGCACTGGTGGAGGTGGATGCCTGAATGTGGCTGTGGCCCGTGGAGGGCCCGCTGGGACAGCCGTTCTGGAGAGACTGCACTCCGTGGAAGAGATAACCTACGCTGGAGCGGTTTAATGAAGGACTGTGGCGTATGGGTGGGACCCCACACTGGAGCAGGGGAGGGATGTGAGGAGTTCTTCCCCCAGCTGTGAAGCAGCGGTGTAAAACAATGTATGATGGACTGACCGCGACCCCCATTCCCTCTTCCCCCCCTGTGCCGCTCAGGGGGAAGGTAGATCATGTTAAGCTTGGGAAGTGGGAGGGGTGGAGGAGGTTATCTTGTTTCTCTGTCTCATTATCCTGCTAATTGTAGTAATAAATGAATAATTTTTCCCAAGTCGAGTCTTCTTTTGCCCGTGATGGTAACTTTAAGGATTTCTCCCTGTCCTTGTCTCAAACCTCGAGCTGTTTTTCTTATATTATCTCTCCCTGTTCTCTCGGAGGGTGGGGGGAGTGAGAGAGAGACTGTGTAGTCTGGTCCCGATCGGGGCTGAACTATGACACCTACCAAGACCAAAGTAAAAAGGAGCATCTTCCATTAATGATTTGCAAGAATATTCTCTAGATTTTTTGACGATGTTTATTTAAATAAAACATTTACTGTAAAGTGTTTTGAAAACTTGGGCTTCTTATAGTGAAAGTTGTTTTAATTTACAAAAAAAAATCTTGCTTATATTTAAGCAGTTAAGGGACATTTAAATTCAGTTGGCCATAATCCAGATGGAAATTGTTGAAGTTTTGGCAGTTGGAACAATCAGACAGAAATATGGTTTATGATTTAAAAACACCAGCTTGAAAGAGAAAGTGAGGCACCTGTATGTTAGTGTTTTGAATTTCTTGATTATCCAGTTGTTAATTTAAAATTATTTCTGGGATACTATTCCTGCTTAATTTTTGCATATATGTGTATATGCATATGTATGTATATTCAGTTTATCAGTGACCAAATATGTGCAATGGAGTATTTAAGCAAAAATGTCATTAGTGGGGATTAATGACCCACACAAGCATAGGCCTTTTTGATTTAGAAGGGGAAAAAGCTGCCATTTGTGTCCAACTTGAACATTTTAATATGCATTATTGTTTTTAGTGGCAAAATAGAATCAAATCGCAGCCTGTACCCTCTCAATGTCTGACAGCTGTTGTAAAAGCAGATTGTCTTTTCAGACGGCTGAGGAAGAAGCTTGTTCTATATTAAGCAAAATACAGAATATGTCTGTCCAAAGAAACTAAGCTAACAGTGTCAAAATTGTTCTGGTTAGCAGACTAAAACAAATTGGTGTATGAAATCAGAATGAATCCATTTAGGCCCTACAGTATTGCTTGTGTGGAGTTGGGTTAAATAAGGCGGGATTTAGTTTTTGCCTGTTTGGAAGGTGCTGTTCTAAGTCTTTCTTGTTTACTCTATGGAAAATAGGCAAAACTTCTTGATCTAACAGGGTAAGGTGTTTAATTTCCTTAAAGTCAGCAAGAATGATATTGAGCAGTTTCTCCTGTTACATAGGCACGTAAATAATTTTCCTGCAGTAAGGGAAAAAAAAAATTCTCAGAAATATAAAATGTGGCTCTTGTTTCAAGGAATAATGTATGGTCTTCCTTCTGGACATAGGTTTATTTGTTTTTTGTTTGCTTGCCAAGTGATAGATCAACTGCTAGTTAGTAAATAGTTGGATAGTAAGCCTTGTTTGCAAAAACTTTGTTGTTCAGCACATGCTTGTAAGAAAGGCAGAATCTAGATGTCATCGAGAGTCAGATCCATTAAGCTGACATCCTAGATTAAAATTTGGGACAAAATCAGGCTAACCATACCATAAGCGTGTGTTAGTCACGTTAACAAGAGTGAGAACTTCTCCAGAGGACCAAGAGTCCATCCTACAGAAGCTTTTGAAAATAATTTATTTACAGATCCCTTTCCCTAGGAAACTAACAGTGGATCCTATCAAGATGGGAAAAGTTCTTTTCAATGGAAATTTCAGAGGAGAAGCAAAGTCTTTTGGGACAGCATCAGATGTGCTGCCATTATGTTAATTACCCTTTCTGACAAGAGTTAAGATGTTGGGACATGACTCTGGCAAAACTAGAACTCTTTCCTCTTCTAAATTCCTTGTGAAAATTTGACATCATCTCTGGTGACTTCATGACAATTAAAACCAAAAAGCTTACTCTCCTGCAAGAGACCCAGACCCATAAGTCTGAACTTATCTGTGTTTAAACTACTAAGACTATAGGGTTTTTGTTAAGGTAAATTGACTAGAGGCTGGAGTAAATGTATATGCTGTTGGGCTGGTGTTACCTGCCACGGCTGAAGTCTGGAAGGCTGTGAAACTCGGAGATAAGGCGTAAGAAATTATCAAAGCCCTGAATTTTCTGTGACTAGATTTTCTGGGATGTAAACTTGCTCAAAACTATATTGGCTGTCTTCAGCTTCTGCTGCAACATGAGCTTCCCCTTAGTCTTTTTGTACTGTGTCAAATCCATTGTTAGCGGGATACGAATAATATTTAAGGAATTGTATTGGCAAAATCTGTTAACCAAGTGAATTAAACATGGCCAACTGTTTCCACTTTATTAGACATCAGTTGTAAATGCTGTAGAAAATCAGAGCAAGGTGGGAATGATGATTTTAGTACGCAGTGTGGAACAGTACACAGTTAGGAACAGCAGTTAATACTAAGATGGAATGACTATGATGCTGGCGTTGTCAGCTGACAGTTCTTTTGGGAAGTGAAGAGAGAAAGAAGGGCTTATACTGCATGTGAGTCTTTTCCTTTAACAGTATGTGTTCCCAAAAATGGAAGCAATTGTCCTGACTTCAAACCTTCAATAGAAATCTGAAGAAATAGATCTTCCTTTGGAGACAAAATAGTACTTGCAGACAACTTTGTAAAGCTCAATGTGAATTCCGTGTTGATGGTCCCATTTCTCCTCTCACTGATCATGTGTGCCATGGTTTGTCCCAGCTGTACACATTAGACAAACTTGTTTGGAGGTTTAAAAGAGAAATCTTTTTTTAAATAACAATTTTGTAAACAGCGAAAATCAATCTAGGGCTACCAGAGATCTTTAAAATAATATATATA
>WHYT01018003.1:1069737-1097131 GCA_009806455.1 Tetrax tetrax | reverse complement strand
TATAATATATTATATATATAGCTTTAAGAAGTTGATAGGGGAAGAATAATCATTTGGTAATAGAACAACACAAGTTTGGGATTATTCATTATTTAACTATTTTGATGTGGAAGGTTCTTCAGTGCTTTCTTGAGATGTTTATTGAGTTGCAATACCAAAGATCACAGTATTTATTTGAAAACATGGGAGTGAATTAATATAAAGTGAAATAGTCAATATCTTTAGTATGAGAGAACACTTATCTAAACTGTAAAAGGTTTTAATTATATCTAAAGAGGCCTCAAACTGGAAAAGTCTACGTAAGTCATTTGTCAGTGGTGGTCTGCCAGAAGAAACCTAGGGGACAAGGCAAATTAGAGAGTTGAAATTGGTTACTGTTGTGTGTGCATCACAAATGCGGAGAGACTTGAAAGCCATGAGCAGTACTGTGTGATGATTCTTCAAAATAATGTATTTGGGAAAGAATTTTCTGAGTTCAGCTCTAAAATGTGATTTGACTGTGGGATCTAGAGAATGAAATTTTTTTGCATTTATCTTATGAAAGCTTGCAGCAGAATAAAAAGTGGTGTATTTTGTTGAAGTCAATTAGTTAAAAATGTTTTATTTGGGAATGCATAAAGATATAACATCAATCACAAGTCATGGTAACAGGTAGAAAAATATGCTGCTTTGTTACTTTTGCTTATGTCCGTTTACTCACACTGTTCTACGGTTCTACCCAGTTCTGTGCAGGACTCAGATTATGGACAGTTTTAAAAGGTGCTGTGCTGACGGTAAAGTCTAGTGACTTTCCAGTAACGGAGAAGAGTGTTAATTCTGAGACTTTGTACAGGATCAGACCTAACTAGATAGGTCTTAAGCTTTTCTGGAAATCTTCTGTATGAGAAGAAAGTAATCTTGTATTTTTGTTTTGGTATATAAGGAGTTTGAGATATGAATTGGTCCATGATATTGTTGAAAGGAAATTGTTTTAAAGCAAATGTATGAAATACAGTATCTTCAGCATATAGGAATTGTGTACTTATAAAACAAATAAGTATAAATCACATATCTTTCAGCACTGAGTAAAAATATCTAATCTTGGAGATTAAAGTATGCTACACTAATTCTTTGCCTGATGGCATATCTCTGAAACACTAGAAATGTTGCATTGTTTAAAAATACAAAGAAATATAATAAAGTTAAAGAAGGTAATTAGACAAGGAACTGCAGTTTCTATGCAAGTTCTTATTTTACTGTATTAAATACTTAGTGATGAACAATAGTATGAAGTTTAACTGTTAACTGGGCGAATTGTAACTCCTGACTGCTATCAGTTTAAAAATAACTTCATTTGAAATACTTGTTAAAAGCATACTGAAGGAATGAACTGTATTAATAACATCGGTATGAAAGAAAACATCTTATGCAGGTATTTTCTCAAAATGCCAAATTTCTCCATATCAGCTTCCCAGGAAGAGAAAAAGCTGGTAGAAAAAGCCTGGGGAATGTTGTTAGTTGTTTTTTTCTGGGTGAGGGATAGGGGACTTGCACGTCTTTCTAGTATCCACTAATTTAAAAAGCAAATTAAAATACTCTTTCATAAGTGAAAGCTGCAGTGATTTAGATTTAGAATGATGTGCTGCATCATTGGTTGAACACTAATTCTTCCTCTTTGACAGGAGTAGAATCTGTGGAAGAGATGTAGATCCAGATTCTCCACACTGGTTCCCCTTTCAATATACTGAATATTTCCTATCAGAGAGCTGCCTACAGGTTTTTGGTTTTTAACATAGAAAATATTTAGTTTGCAAGCATCTGTGAAAAGAGTCACATGCAGAGAGCAGTTGCCAGTGGTTGGAGATGATGCAGATGGAGGTGGTTCTGAGCAACCTGATCTGGTTAAAGACATCCCTGCTCCTTGCAGGGGGGTTGGACTAGATGCCTTTAAAGGTCCCTTCCAACCCAAACCATTCTGTGATTCTGTGTGGCCTGACCACTTTGCAAAGCTAACTAGTGAACTTTCAGCGCTGTTTTTTGACTTGAGAACAGCATCAAGTTTCTGATCCCTCACCAGCAATGGTGTGGAAGATATCCAGGTGAAGGAAAAAAAACATTGATAGAACACTGATCGACACTTCTTCAGAGAAGCATTCTCAAAGGAAAGGATAAACTAAGGTGGATAACTTGGGTTGAAATGTATTTGTCATTAACAATCCTGGCCAACTGTAGAACATGCAAGCTTTTGTTGAAGTTACTGAAACACATTTCAAATGGACTTGTAGGTGATAATATTTTTCTTAGTATTTTAATCCTTCATTTTTATCCTGTAGACATCATTGCACGTAATCAACAATTTAAATATTATGTAGAAATGTATTTAACTGCCTTTATTCTTTTTTTTTTTTTTTTTTTTTTTTTTTTTTTTGCTATAGGGCGGATTATACCAGAAAGAAGATTTGTAGAAGCAATAAATCGTCAACCATATCAGTATGAAATGGGTGACTTTCCAACAGAATGGGAAGGTAAATCCTGAATGTTTTGAGTTTATTTCAAGATAATTTTGCCATTGAATGTAGATTCTATTTTTTTTAATTGAAAGCCTGACTATGTGAGTAGGTTGTCTGTTATCTTTCATTTTGAGTAATGCAGGCTTTTGTTTAACTGCATAATTATTTTATTATGAATTCTTAAAGTAACCTCTTTACAAATAGGATAAATTATGTTTAGGAAATCAGTACTTAATAAAAATGTAAATAAAACCTGTATGGTCATGGCTTTCTCCTATTAAATGTGGAAATACTTGTGCCTGAGGGAGATCTGATAGAAAAACCAAAACTAAATATGTTAAACTTCCTAATTATGCCTTCACTGCAGTGTTAATTTGTAGGTCAGTTGAATTATTAGTGGCACAGTGACAAGGCGCTTTTTTTGGGGGGGGGAGGCGGGGGGGCGGTATGGTAGTAGTTGATTTCCTCTACTCTTCCTTGTACGATCTTGTAGGGAGCTGGAGAACCTGTTAATAATTAACTGTTTTTTTCCCACGGCTACCGATGAAAGTTATGGCTGAAAATTTGAAATGTAGAAAGAAATTCATGGAGGGTAGAGAAATTCCTTAGGATTAGCTGAGCAGCCCTTGAAGAAAGAGAGAAAGCAGAGAGGGGGTGTATGTTGGTCCTTGAGGCCCTAGGAGCTTGAACCAAGTGTGGGGCTAGATGTGGCTTAAAATGTAGGACTCTCTAGCATAAGCAAGAAACTCCTGAAATAATAGATAGAGCCTACCCATCATTCAGCATGCTTTTTGGGGAGAATAATATCTAGGCATTGCCCAGAAGTTGCTGGGTTTAAAGCAAACAAACTTCTTTATTTTAAGCAGTATGCAGTTAAACTGTGGAAGTTTGCATGAGTTCAAAAAGTTTAAAAGAATTCATAGAAGAAGAATCCTTCTCATATACTGACATCTCTATGGCTTCATTTGTCCACGAACTCCAAATTAGTGGAGGCTACAGTGTGTTTTGAGGAAATATTGCAATATACTTGCTTTACTTCATTCTCTTTCCTTTTGCTCACTGTTAGCCCTGAGGTAGATGGTACTGAGCGAAGAGAAAACTTTGGTCCCATTACATCCTTTTCTGTAGTCAGTAGAGAAATATCAAAGGTTCCCATCTTGCATTTTATTGTTGTTATTACACTGATTCCTATGATTATTATTATTTTTTTATATATATAATCAACTAAGGCTGGTGTTAACAGCTAAAAGCTTCTCAAAGATATTTCAACTCTGATAGCAGCATTTGCCATCTGCGGTGAAACTACAGTATCAACAGCTTCTGTCTTCTGCTGCCACAGTACCCACAGCTGGCTGGCAAGTTGCCTGGTAGGCTTGTCCTTACTAAATCATCTGGTGCTTGACTGGGTATCTACCTAATCTGATTTTCTGAGCATCTGCTTCCTCACCCAGAAGTTCTCCAGCCACTGCTGATCATCTTAGGTCTGCGTGACTGTCGTGCAATCACTTTGTACCACAAACACTGAGAAGCATATATAAAACCTCTGGTAACTCAGCTCTACTGTGAATGAATTCTCATCTAAGACCTGCTGCTGCCTTTTAAGCATCAAAAAGTGCAATCCAATAGTTTCTGCCTGCATTTGACTGGAATTAACAGGAAACAACATGGGTGGTCAGACTGTCTCAGGTGGGTATGGGCTGATTGTCCTTCCACAGAGTGTCTTAGACTGGTTCAACCTGCTTGCTACGTGAACCTGTTTCTTAGGACTGCTGGAATCAGTGTAGCACTAATAAGCCTGCACTGCATCTCTATTCAGAAACCTTCGCACAAATCTGTGTGACTTGACAGCGTGGTGCATGGGAGGGTACAGCTGTTTGGAAGGACGCTTTGGGCAAGCACCAGTATGGGGGAACTTGGAGTCATGGGTCAGGTACCCTGCAGTATGCACTCACCTAAAAAGATGCAGCTGCCAGACCTGAGTAGCACTTTTGTGAGTCAAGGTGTCTTACTCAGGTTTGTTTTAAAGAAGAAAAGACAATTGGCCAGTCCTGTTTTTATGAGCTGCATTTACACTTTTAATGCTTAACTTCCTCATCTTTGTAACTGCATTTTTTTCTTTGTGATTTTGTCAGCACCGAATAGAACGAATTCACTGCAAAAAGGAAAATTTACAGTATGCAAATAGGTAGCAGTCTTTTCCTCTTAAGTACTGAGTTTCTCTAGAAACAGAAAGAAAAGACACATGCATTTTCCCCCTATGCATTCCTTAAGCAGAATGGGTGTGTAGTGCGTGTTTCTGACAGATAGTTTACAGGAATTCCACAAAAGAGGCCAACCTGTATTTTTTTTTGTCCAATGCCAATTTAAACATTAGAAACAGTTTTGTGGAAGTATAACATAATTTTTAAAAGTCAAAGCTGGTACTTCTGCTGTGGGTATAGAGGCTGTTCAGAGAACTACTGTGCCTTTGCTATATATTGGGATGTGAATTAGGGATGTGGGATGCTCTGCAGTTCAATTCATTACTCTGCCTCCTGTAAAATGAAAAATTCTGAATGAGTAAGAAATGTGAAAGAATGGAAGGAGTAGAGCGTTCAAATAATACAATAGAAGCCAGTTTATCTGAGTGGGAACAGTTTAATAGAAGATCTTTAGACATGCTTTGGTGAAAGGCTCATTACAATTCTGTCCCCATTTTTTTCCTCTTTAAGACTGGTCTAGAAGGTTCCCAGGAGGCCCACAAGACCTGTGTTGAACTTTCATTCTCTATCTTCTGTCCAGACCCTTGAAAATCTCCCAATGCATTCTTTCTGTGGGTGTTCACTTTATAATTTGTGCTGTTGTGGATGCTGATCATTCCAGCAAATAGCCTGAGACTTTGCAGAAAGATTTCTAAAATACTTGCTGTTTTCTGTGAACAGTAAAAGATGAGTGTAAGGTTAGAAGGCTGTATATATAATATTTCTTACTTCTGTTTTCTCTTTACTCTTGGTAATTTTTTTCCTCTCTGCTGGGCACATGCTTACATCTTCAGAGGCCTGCTCTCCAAATCTTGTGTACGCACTTTGACATCCGTGGCCTCTCTGCTTCGGTTTTGGCTGGGTCAGCAATAGCAGTCTGCTTGCCTAGCCTTTTCAGGCTCTTCACTTTAAGGACTGTGCTATAGTTTCTATTGCCTTATTTCCTCTCCTTTCTCTTGGGATCTGCAGAGAACCACTTTCACCTGTGCTGTCTTTGTTCTGCCAGGACTCAGTTTTTTCACTTGTGGATAATCGTTAATGGCCACCTGATTTAAAAGCAGTCCCAGCACCCTTTCCCTCTCCTTGTTTCCCTGCATCACACTGTGTGGCTAGATAAGAAACCTCTTGTGACTAAAATGAATAGAAGTACTGAAATATTTAAGGGCGTGAGTTGTCTGAGAAGGACTTTCACAAAACCAGGGACAGATGATTGTTTAAGGAATGGGAGCAGGCTGTAGTGAAATTCAGAGAAGGTCTGAGATGAGTCTTATTGTATATCTGAGACATTGAGCTGGCACAGCTGGTAAACTAAGGGGCTGATTTTGACAGTGTCTTTATCAGGTTACAAACATGTAATAAGGTCACGGAGACCAAGTGGAAAGCTGTAAACCAAGTAGATAAACCAATCACCCAGATTAGGCTCAATCTGTGCAAACCTTCTCCAACTCTGGAGAGGGTGTTTGTGTGTTAATCCTGAGAGTTTACTGAATACAGGGCCGAGGGCTTACTCCTGAATGGTTTGCCTGGAAATTTTGTCCTGAAGATGTTAGTTTTAAGTGCTGCACAGGATTGCATTTCCTAAGTTCACAGACCCGTGAATTTTACAAAAGTTCTGAATGTCCATTGAGGCTTTTGTAAAACTGAAACATGCTCAGTGTTAAGAGAATGGAATCATAATCCCTTGTGTTCTCCTTAGCCTTAGTCTTAGCTATTTGTACACAGAAAATTAAGTCAATTTTCATTTTAAAAATCAAAAGGTGTGTTTCCTTTTGTACTGTAGTTTCGAATTTAGAATGCAATCCATACACACAATGCAAATATTACCTGTTCTTGTTTAGGTGAAACCTCTTATATTTTACTAAAAGATGCGAGTGTATACTTCTCCCTAAGCAATATGGACGCACACAACAGATAACCTTTCTGTAGTGTTAGTTGTGAATGTTCATCTGCTGTAGGATGTGTAATTTACCTCCTCAGGACATGTCAATAGTGCTCCTGAGAGGAGATCTGTAATGTTACATGCCTATAGAGATTCATGAGATTGCATGCTTCATGCAGCATTTGATTGCCCGCCTACTCCTAGTTATTTTTTTTCTTTTCTGGTAACATTTAATGATTAATGGGAGTCTTAATTTGCATGCTCACTTTTACACTCGTTACGGTGTGTTGTGTGCCAGTAGGAGTCTTAAAGTTCAGTGAAAATCTCATGCATACTAATGAGAATGCAAATGAGTGCTGATGAAAGAATGTGGGGGTCGCAAGGTAGGAAGTGTCCAGCTTTCTTGAAAAATTCCTTTTAGACAAAAGTAGCATTACAGTGAGTACGTAATGCAGGAAGTGCCATCCAGACAAATAGTTTGAAACGGAGGCAGTGATTCATTTTGCCAACGCTTTGGGTGGCAGGGAAGCATGTTTTGGTTGCACTCAGTGCGTACATGTTACCTTCTCTACTTTACCAGGTTTAAAACATCTTGGATGACAACGGTGAGGACATTTTGTTTTGTTATTGTAGGGAATGGGAGTGTTCATGTGGAAATCTTTTCTGGCTGTAACTGTTACTGGATACTTTTTAATTAAGTGTATGTGTGTGTGCATGTGTAATGAAGCACCTACCTGCCTTGTTCCCATCAACAAATATTTATCTGTGGTTTGAATCTGTTCAGTAATTTAAACCTACATTGACTAAAAGTGTAATGGAGAGTGCAAAGAAAGGCAGGAGAGCTTTTCCATTCCTAAATTGTATACATTGACTATATTTTTTAAAAATAATGCAAAATATCTTAATTTCAATATATCCTATACTTGGATTTTGTTAAAATTAGTGCTAACTCAGTAGTAAATCACTGGCTATATTGTTGTATACATTCATTCGTACTTTAATTGTTACCATAAATTTCTGTTATTCCTGAGTTAGGAGTTGTTGGTGTATTTTTGAACCATATGTTGGATGCTCAAAATATTGTTGATACTTCAGAAAAAATTGAAAGACTTGTAAAATATTCTATCTGAAAGAGAAGAACCTGAAAACTGGTGGGGATTAAATATATTAGTCCTCCCAAAGACTGAGGAGTGGTCAGGTGAATGATCAGAAAAATGTTTTGCTTTTAACAGACCAATAAAACTGTTAGAAACTAAAGTACAATATACCAAAATATACTAAATTCAGATCATGTTTTCTTTGCTTTTAATCTTGTAATGTATCTTGAGCTGTTCTTTATGTAGAATATTTTAGAAATGGATTTGCACAAAGGGAGTATTATATATTAATGCTAACTAACTTCATCTTATGACTGTAAAGAGATTTCAGTAAAATTTGTTACAGTATTTCTCCCTCAGCTACATAGCAGGGAAGGAACCTTTCATTAAATAATGAATTTGTAATGCAGCTTATTAGAGATGTTAAAATGAATTTACCTGTAGTAACTTGGAAAATGGTATCGAATGTCAGCAAGTTTTGTTTAGGGTTAAACTGGAAAAGATTTATAGTCCTGGCATTTATTAGAAAGAAGGAAGGTTGATAGCTCCTGTAAAACCGTGCATTTAAATGCTTGTGATAGCTGAAAAGAAAAATAGCACAGAGCTATAACTATGTACTTTATTTGTGTGTTTAAATAGATACAGACTGATAATGGAATGTTTGATATGAGAAATCTTCCTAAATTAAGGATTGTTTTGTTCCTTTTGAGTGTTGGTACTAATTGAGATCTATTAATGAATTGAAATATGTTGTGTAATGCTCCTTGCTTCACAGTTTCTGTTCAGAAGACACGTGTCATTGTGTTACCCTTCACTGTTCTGTCTGTGGCTTGTTAAGCTGAGGCAGATAATTAAATGATAAAATCTTCTAATAGAAGTATTCCATTCATCTGAAAATCATTAATCAAATAACTGCTGAAAGTCCCATCTGCTGTTGAAAGAAAACCTATTGTAATGGTTATATTTTAGCAGTAGTTTCTAACTGGTGCTTAATTTTTGTAGGATTTTGAATTTTAAGAATTTTTCTTTAAGAATCACTAATTTTAATCAGTGAAAGTTAAAATGCAGCTGATGTTTTAAGACAATACTGGCATTTAAAAAAAAAAAAGGTATTTTTATGTGCTGAGAGCTGTGGAATTGAAACTAGTGGTACTGTACCTCCATGTGACAGAAACAAGGCGTGGTGAGGCAGAAGATGATAGTTTGTTGAAAATAATCCCGTAAATTTTGAAGATTTAAGACTTAATTTTTTATAAACACCTTAAACTACTGCTACTCCTTTTTTTTTCTCCAGCTGTCTCTTTTATTGGTTAGTGGCTGGTAGACATACTTCACTACGTCTGATCTCGCTACCACCTTCTTGCTTTTCTGGATGGTGTTGTAACCGTTGCTAAGTACAGACAAAGATGACTTCTTTCAGGAGGAAAAGCTTGTCTGCTATGATTTTCTCTAATAGCATTGTTGGTCCTTTTACAAACAGTATCTGCAAGGCTGCCAGTTGAGAAGAGCCAGTCTCAGTTTATGCCAGATTTTGCCTTTGGAAATTCTTGTAAAATTTATATGTTTGAAAGTGCTACAGATACATGCAAAATGTTTTATAGTTCTATAGATTTAATACAAAGTCATCTACTTGTATTATGGATTCTCTTAATGGGCTGTTTTTCCTCCAGTAACGTGAAAATTTTCAGAAATGGTGATGTTTACTGTTCAGTGCTCAGTTGCTTCTCCACAATGGCAAATTTGGATCTAATCTTTGTTAGGACCAAAAGGCCTCTGAGAAGAGTGGCAAGGACTGCTTTTAAGAAAAGATATTTGAGAATGGTATTTAAAAGAACACATCTTCAGGAAGTGTCATCTGATAGACAAGCACCAAAAGTAGTACCTTGGTTTGTATCATTACAGGTATTTTACCATAAACCTTGAGTTAAGGCTGCTGGCCTTGCAGTCATGGCTAAATTCCAATCTATGTAGTGCCATTTAGCTTCCCTTAATTCCATTCTTATGTTAAGTGGAAGCTATTCCTCCTGAAACCAGTTTCGTAATGTTGCTGAAGCTGAGTGGTGTTAATGTTTCACCCTGTGTATAATTGCATTTTCAGTAGTGAGGTGACATGACTCTGTGCAGCTCTTAGTGTTTTGGACTTGTTTTCTGACTCGTTCCCTAGTTCCCCTCAAAATACAGCACAGATGGTATTAGAAAATTAAAATTTCCTTCTTAAAGCCCTTCTGAAACTTTGTAGACAGCTACAGGTCAGACCAGGAATTTGGCTGGGTGATAATGAAAATGTCATTTTTTCTCTGATTTTCAAGCACAGTAACAAGTGTCTCAATTATCCAAACAGACATTCAAAAGAACATTTTGCCATATCTCAGCACTTGGAACTGGCTTTCCTTATGTTTGTCCTTCTGTTCATTACTGGCCACTTGCATTCTGCTACTCATTCGATTGAGACATATGAGCAGAAAAGTCTACTAAAAAGTAGGTACCAACCCGGTACCTACACTTTGTGTGAATTGAAAAGGCATGAAAAATGCTACAGTAGTTGTACTTTTAAAGGGGAATGGATATTGCCCTGTCCACAGCCAGGGAATTTTTTTTTGTATAACTAATGGCTGTACTGGAGTTGAAACTATCTCTAGTAATTCATTGATGGAATGAAGCAAGACCCAAGCGAGTGCCACCTCTCTGTCTACAGTGGGGTCCCTTTGTGTTGCTGCCTCCAGTCAGTCCCAGGCTGACCGTCAGTGTTTGCAACGGGAATAGGCATCAGCCTGTTGATTTTGGTTCATAACGGAAAACCTGAGCCACAGGACAATCGTTGTTGCCACTGCTTTCATTCCCCTGCTGTCTTTTCCAGCCAGAATTGACTGAAATGGGGGGAGCGTTCCCTTGCTTCCCTCCCTCTCAACGCACAGCCGTATGATGTGGGAGAGTCAGGGCTCTGCAGCCCCTCAGTCAGGTTTGGGGCTGCATCTTGCATCCATGTAAAGGAGTTGTAGTTGGCACTGGCATAAATAGGTTTTTGGCTTTAACAATGTCTGCGGCATATACAGGAGTCCTTGTTCTCCAGAGTGGTCTAAGGCTTTTCCTACTTTCCAGCAGTCATCTTGTCATTTAGTCAGCTCTATATAGCAAGCTCAACAACAGGCCTGGCCTGTGAGCCCTGGGTTTTAAGCCCTGTTTTGACAGCCAGGATGGTGTATAAATTGTGCCCAAGCTCTCCTCATAGAGGTGATTTCCTCCCGCCCCTGCCCTGCCCCATGAAGACTGAGAGCAGTGACACTAGGAATAACATCATGAGTCTTTATATTTTGGGAAATGATACTATAGATTGCAAGGTTGTGGCAAATTATGTTGTAAATTTTATATAAACATTTGCTTTCTGCTACAAATTCATTATAATTTTGAGTTTTAATACTGTCTGTGATCTTTGAAATAATCTATTTGATTTTTATTTCCTTTGCAGCGTGGATAAGAAAAAAAAGAAAGGATCCACCCACCATTGAGGTGAGAGAGATGAAGTGTCTTTAAATTTTCAATTGGTGTAATTAAACTACAATTATTAATTTACAGCAGACTCATCTGTCCAGTAATTTGTCACTTTGGGGGGAGAATTTAGTATGTTCCTTGCCTAATTGATGAAATTATACAATTAAGTGTGATTTTATTTATTTTTTTTTTTAAGTTATTTTAAAATTTTTTTCCTCTCCATCCTCGTCCTGGTTACTTGTGCAGAAGTGGTACTACAGCAATTGTTCTAAGCTTGGACTGGTCTCCTTTTAAGTTAACTGCACACATACAACTTCTATTGTTGAAATTACCACCTCACATGATACTTGAATTTGGGTGATGTTGCATGTCTTTTCTCCTACCATTTCCATGAACCAGACTGCCCTGATAGTTCTGCTAGGATAAACCTCCAGAGAACGCAGGCAGCCTTGTGTTTGGAATTGGTGCAATAAAGCTCCTCCTGGCACTGGAGGTTTTGGTTCTGTTTCAAAATAGGGAGCAAGGAGTCTCCACGGGTGAAAGCACTGTGGATCTCTAGTGTTCTAAATATTTTACCTTCCAGAAAAAGCAATTTATGGAGAATGAAAGATTATTGGTAGTAATGGTGCATTCAGAGTTATAGGACTGCTTATACCTTCAGTTTCATGAGTAATAGGTCTGAAAAATAATTTAGCAGCCAGATACTTTACCTGCAGGGCCGTGCATTGACCTTATCAGAGCAGAAGTGATACACCAGGAATCTGAAAAGTAGTTATCTTTTCTGTCAAGTAATCTCTAA
Source organism: Tetrax tetrax (assembly GCA_009806455.1). Lineage (NCBI taxonomy): Eukaryota > Metazoa > Chordata > Aves > Otidiformes > Otididae > Tetrax > Tetrax tetrax. The sequence goes on along the minus strand of WHYT01018003.1, from coordinate 1,085,138 downwards.
ATTGTTTTTTCCTGTGTAAGAGAAGGTAGTTCAGATATCTGTATGTTCAAAATTCTTGCCTATATTTTGAAAATAACATTGCAGTCACATTTTAAGTATGTGATAGTGCAGCTTAATTTTTTTTTTTTCTGTATTAGTGTAGGGTGATACATATGATCTACTTTTTTCCTGATTTGAAACTGTTATACCACAAGCCGTTATACCACAATACCATTATAGATATAATTATACTAGTGAAGTACATACAGAATACCGTTCAGTCCCTATTTGTAGGACTGATTTGCTTTAGTGTTTTAGCTACATAAACTTTTCTGGCTGCCATTCCATGTTATATTCCCTTTCTGACAGTAATGCTGATATGGTAAACTGCTGTGTGACAACTATGGAACGAGGGAATATTTGTGACCATATTTCATGTTGAAATCCCGTGTAACAAATCTCCTTGTTCTTTCACATATTTCTCGCTAGACTAGACTATTTCTGAAAGAGGATGCAAAGCCCACAAATTTTGCATTTTTGCCTTAATGAAATTTTACTGTCGACATCATATTGTAACACCACAAAACAGGATTACAGTTCCTACAGCGTAAGTTTCTGGAGCTGTACCTATGTTCCTACCTTCTTGGTTTGTAATACCACCTTTTTTATGGATGACTTTTTGTTTTTTCCTGTCCTTTGCCCATAATCTTTTTTTTTTTTTCCTCTTTCTAATGTCAAATGAAATAGGTTAAATTTCATTAAAATTTCTGTTCACCTTCTATGCTCTGTTTGCTTACCATCCCCCTTTAGTATTTTATGTTTTGGGTTTTTTTTGTATTTGTCCATATAAAAAAAATATATACATCTCAGTATATATATTTGAGAGTATTTCAGCTCTCAACTATGGATGATAGAGGTTGCTGAACTGCTCAGGATATCTGGTCTCATTGTGAGAGTTATGATCAAACTTTAATTGGAAATATTTCAGAAATATGGCTTCACAAATCAGCTGGATCTTACTGATAGCACTGATGACCACATTTTGGGAACCAGTGGTTTGGTGGACGCTGTAGGCCAACTAAATGTCATTCATAGTCATCACGATGTGTCAGTCACTTAAGTGAGAATGAATATGAATTTTCCTTCCTTCCACTGGCCAAGGTAGCTAGGCCATGACACCAGCTAAGTCTGTTGACCATGTTCTTTTGACTTGAGAATTTTTTGATTCAGGCTGTTCTTTCTTCCACAAATACCTAACTGGTTCTTTTTTGTTTCCATTAAAAAGCTTTTGTTTTCCCACAGAAGAAATTGCTTTTCGTCTCTTTTCTTTGATTTTTTCTATGGAAGATTACTCCAGTGACTTCACAAGACAACTTGTTCAATGTTAAGTGTTTTACATACTTAATGGCTTCTTTCCTCTCAGTGCCTCAACTGCTTTTTCCTCATTTTGGGAGGAAGTCAGACTTCTGTGTACTGGGCTAGTCATAACCCAAGAATGCTGCTCATCACCTTGGTTATTTCTAATCTGACCAGTAATGTAAGGCATGTTAGTGGTTGAAAGCCTGGGGTTTTAAAAGCCAGTTTCTGGGATAGTGGAAACAGTTGGTTGCCTTTTGATTTTCTTACAACTTGAAATATGCCAAGTTTCATTCTCAGCTCAGTTATGATGAGGGTGATAACTTTGCCAGTGAATGCAGATCAAGTTGTTTCTTATCTTGCGCTTAAACGTACTCTGTTCCTATGGTAATCAGGGAGTCCATCCTGATAGAGAATTTTGTATCACGTCTGCACTCAGCGTAGGCATGCGTGTGTGCATGCACATACATGTACACATACTGCTTTGTAACAGATGAGAATCTGAGCCTCTATGTGTGTATTTTTGCATTACTATAGCGTTCTGTCGTCTGTCCCTTTATATGTGCTGTGTGTGGTCATATATGGTTGGCTAAGGAAAATTTGTCATTATCTTTATTCCTGTAGAGTTGTAAATTGTGTTTTAACCAATTTAACAAGCAATGAATAATTAAGTAGACTGTTAAATTTTGTTGTTATGTATATAGGAAACTAGATGTATGTAGTGTGTTTTTGGGCAAATAGGAAATGTGTCCTTGTCTAGAGAGCTTAGTTTTAAGTTAATGAAAATGTTTTAAAGGCTACAAATATTAACATTTTTTAATCAGATGCTATTTTGTGGAAGTGGATTTAATAATTTACCACTTTACATACAAATTAGTTTACCTGCTAAGCATTCATGTTGTCAGAATTTATTAACAAAAGTTGTCTTGGGATATAGCAGTTGTTCTATAGGAGTGATGTTCCATCCATGCAAATTATTTCTTTAAGAGACTGTTCCCTTCCATTCTTTGAGCTATAGTCCACTTTCAGTATGGCTCATCAACTAATTTGTAAGGTAAATGTAAATGTACTGTCTCGCATACACTCCTACCTCCCAGATTTCTTTCTGGCTACAGATTTCACTCTTGATTTAAAACATGGCATCTTTACATACTGTGGGTGATGTGATGGTTGGAGGCCGTTTTGGGCATATCAATCATGAAATGATAGAGTTTTCGATTCTTGGAGAATTAAGAAATGCTGCCTTGGACTTCTGGAGGGGCAGACTTTGGTCTGTTTAGGAAACTGGTTGACAGAGTCTCTTCAGAGGCAGTCCTGAAGAGCAAAGGAGCCCAGGAAGGCTGGACGTTATTCAGGAAGGAAGTGTTTAAAGGCACAAGAGCAGGCTGTCCCCATCTGCCAAAAGACAAGCTTGTGGAGAAGATGATCAGCCTGGCTGAACAGAGAGCTTTGGCTGGAACTCAGGAAAAAAAACCACAGTTTATGACCTTCAGAAGAAGGGGCAGGCAACTCAGGAGAACTACAAGGATGTCATGAGGTTATGCAGAGAGAAAATTAGAGGGCCAAGGCCCAAATAGAACTTAATCTGGCTACTGCTATAAAAGACAATTTAAAATACTTTTATAAATAACAAAAGGAGGACTAAGGAGAATCTCAATTGTTTATTGGATGCAGGGGGAAATATAGTGACAAAGGATGAAAAAAAGGCTGAGGTAATTAATGCCTTCTTTGCCTCAGTCTTTAATAGTAAGACCAGTTGTTCTCGGGGCACCCAGCCCATAGAACTGGAAGACAGGGACAGGGAGCAGAATGAAGGCCACATAATCCAAGAGGAAATGGCTAGCTACCTGTTAGAGCACTCAGACACACACAAGCCTATGGGGCAGGATGAGGTCCACCCACTGAGAGAGCTGGCAGAAGTGCTCACCAAGCCACTTTCCATCATATTTCCATCAGCAGTCTTGGACAACCAGGGAGGTCCCAGTTGATTACAGGTTAGCAAATGTGACACCCATGTACAGGAAGGGTCAGAAGGAGGATCGAGGGAACTACAGGCCTGTCAGTCTGACCTCGGTGCCAGGGAGGTTTATGGAGCAGATCATCCTGAGTGCCATCATGGCATGTCCAGGACAACCAGGTGACCAGATCCAGTTAGCATGGGTTTATGAAGGGCAGTTCCTCCTTGACTAACCTGATCTCCTTCTATGACCAGGTTACCTGGGATGAGGGAAAGTGGATGAGAGAAAGGCTGTGGATGTTATCTGCCTAAACATTAATAAAGTCTTTGACATGGTTTCCCACAGCATTCTCCTGGAGCAACTGGCTGTTCATGCTTGGATGGATTTGCTCTTCCCTGGGTAAAAAACTGTCTGGATGTTCAGGTCCAAAGAGCTGTGGTGAATGGAGTTAAATCCAGCTGGTGGCCAGTCACAAGTTGTGTTCTCGAGGGCTCAATGTTGGGGCCAGCTCTGTTTAATATCTTTATCAATGATCTGGATGAGGGGATTCAGTGCACCTTCAGTAAGTTTGCAGATGACACCAAGTTGGGCAAGGGTGTTGATCTGCTCAAGGGTAGGAAAGCTGTGCAGAGGAAGTTGGACAGAATGGATCTGTGGGCTGAGGCCAATTGTATGAGATTCAACAAGGGTAAGTGCTAGGTCCTGCACTTGGGTCACAACAACCCCATGCAACCCTATAGGTTTGGGGAAGAGTGGCTGGAAAGCTGTCTGGCTGAAAGGGGATGCTGGTTGACAGCCAGCTAAATGTGAGCCAGCAGTGTGCCCAGTGGCCAAGACCAATAGCATCCTGGCTTGTATCAGGTCAGCAGGACTAGGGAAGTGATCATCCCCCTGTATTCAGCACTGTTGAAGCCGCACCTCAAATAGTGTCTTCACTTTTGGGCCCCTAACTACAAGAAATACAGTGAAGTGTTTGAGCATGTCTGAAGAAGGCCAACGAAGCTGGTGAAGGGTCTGGAGCACAAGTCTTACAAGGAGCAGCTGAGGGAACTGGGGTTTGTTTAGGCTGGAGAAAAGGAGGCTGAGGGGAGACCTTATTGCTCTCTAGAACTATCTGAAAGGAGGTTGTAGTGAGGTGGGTGTCTGTCTCTTTTCCCAAGTAACAAGTGATAGAATGAGAGGAAATGGCCTCAAGTTGTGCCAGGGGAGATTTAGATTGGATATTAGGAAAAAATTCATCACCGAAAGGGTTGTCAAGCACTGAACCAGGCTGCCAAGGAAGGTGGTGGAGTGACCATCCTTGGAGGTATTTAAAAGATGTGCATATGTGGCACTTAAGGATGTGGTTTAGTGATGGACTTGGCAGTGCTAAGTTAGTTATTGGACTTGAGCTTAGGTCAAAGACTTAGGTCTTTTCCAACCTAAAACATTCTATGATTCTATATTTTGGATTTCTCACATCTCTGTTGCAAAGGAAAGAAAAAAATGTTCTTGGGAGGCAGGGAGAAAATCCTTTTATTCAGGACTGCTTTTTTTTTTATGGGGGTTTGTGTTGCTATTCCATTGCCAAAGTGGAACTTCTCAAACTTAAAAGATGTAACGTAACACCTATAGGTCCACTGTGGGTATGTCTCACTCTTTTTATGCACCTTCATGAATTTCAAGCCAAGTCCTGCTGGTAAGAATTTCTTGAGACTTCTTGCACTTTGTGGATACGCAACTTTGCATGGCATTCAGCAGCTTTGCTGTGTTCTACATCGCCTGTTTTCATTCTGGGTCACATTCCCTTTAAAAAATGCTTTGTTTAGAATTTGAGATTGTATTATGTAAATATATTAAAAATACTAGTGAAAGAAATTGTTATTTTCTTTTGGTGCGGCCTGGTCTTCCCCCACACAGATGGTGGTAGTCGTACCAAAATTGGTTTAGATATCCTGTGTCTAAGACACATTGAGTCCTCGGATTCTAAACCTGGAAGTAACGAGGAAACATATTTTTAAGGATGTGGCAAACCTTAAGAATATCAGGCATATAGTGATTTTTTAAGCCTTTCTGTGCCCAATTTCCATTTGATTTCTTTAGTATTTCTGATTTCAGATGCTATCATATTTGTAGGGGCTTGGAAAGAATCCTACTGTCTGTAACAGGAGATGCCTGAATGTATTTAGAAATCTAACCCTTGTTTTTTTCCCACACCGGACAGTACAGTTGCACAGTACTTCTGGCACTGTCCTGAAGCTCAAGAGCATCTTGAGTAACTTGGCATTGTTTATGGCCTTGTCTGTAGAATGGAGCAGAAATAAAGTTACAGACTATCTTGAGGTGCCAGAAAATGCACAAGGAAAAACCAGAGAAGGTTCTCGGAGCAGTGCCTAGAGAAACTAGGATGGAGAGAAATGTGGTTTATCCCTGAATCTGCCAAATGTGGTGTCCTGCAATTGCCAGATGTGTACCTGTAGTAACGCTACTCTGTGAACACAGATCTGTGTACTAGAAGTCACTTCACTGTTAAGCTAGATGCTGTTTCCTCTGTAGAGCGTACAAGGCTGCATAGCTAAAAATATTCTCCATTTCAATTGACACCTCACTGTTGCTTTGTATGCATATGTAAATATTTCACGGGAAGTACAGGAAGTAAAGTAGAATTGTGTGTCCCTTTAATTAGTGTCAAGAGCCTGAAAATAGTTTGAAATAGAAAACCACACTGAGTGACTGCTTTTCTCATGCATTATGTGCTTGTTACACAGTAATAAAACTCAGTGGCTTCTGAATTGCACAGTTGGATAGAAGGTGAAATGTTAAAAAAAAGAAACTTTTTGTGACAGCTCCTGTCTTCTTTCAGACTATTTCTAGCATTTCCATAATTATCTGTTTTGACAACCTCGTTGTCAACGGAGGAGAAATGTACTTCAGTGAGTTGTAATAAGCATAAGGTTTCAATGATTGCTTCTCCCCCCCACCCCAAATAATTACGTTGAAATCGCATTCCTTTGGTTGCCACAGTGCATACTCACTTTTCCCATTTATTTGATCATAAGTATCATTTATTTGAGAGATGTTATGATCAAAACTAACTTCACTCATGGAGATTAGTTTACACAGAATTCACGTTCTTTTAGCCAGAATAAGATGCAGTTTAGAAAAATTATTTGTTTGACACTGTTGGCATTGCACAGTTTTGTTTTGCTTCTGTCTTCTTTCCGATGCTTCAGTTGAGAAGTTTTAAAATGAGAACTCAGACATGGAGATTGTACATTTTTGCATAGAGAATAGGGCTTAGCAAATGAGTATTTTACTCCTGAAGCCACAAAAAGCTACAGAATATTATTTACAGTTCTGGGAAATGCTATTTAAAAAACACAGGGATAAACAGCTCTCCAAGCAAAATATTTTCCACCATTGTTGTCCAGCATCACTGTCAGGATTGACACTTTGAGACATTCAAATGACTTAACTTGCACCAAATCTCATTTTGCATGGTAATTTTTGCATGATTCCAGAGAGGATTACCACTTAGTGTGAAAGGGCAGTAAAATTTGACATTATAATGAGCTGAGCTGCTAAGGTTTAAATAGAAAGAGGAGTGGTCAGAGCAGTCACTCCGAAAAAAAAAAAAAAAAAGAGCTTGAAGAAACCATCATCATTTAGAGTTTTTCCCTCTTACTTACTTTCACTTTCTCCTTGGGTTTGAAACATAGGTGATTGTCAGCCTTCACAGAAGAGTATCGAGGCACCAGTTTGTCCCATTACTTCCAGTTTGCCTGTGCTACACATCCCAAGGCTGTAGGGGAGAGAGCTGCCGCTCCGCTACTCCGCTGCATGTGGGAGGCAGCGCATGGAGCCTTGGCTCTGTCCCCTAATTCACTGTCAGCACAGCTGAACGGGGGTGGAGGGAGAAGTAGCGTGTACCAGGAAAAGGGCTGGTACGGATTACATCATCGGTAGAGTCCGGGGAAAGCAGCGACCAGACCGGGAGTGAGTCACAGCTGCAGTGCCTTGTTTGCTCTCTGGGCACCAAGGCTATGCATCGCCCTTTATTCAGGGCAGAAGGCAGCGGTGCCAGCCTGTTTGTGATTATTGCTGCTTCTACACAGGTTCATCCGTGATCTTCAAAAGTAGATGTAGGTCTGTACAAAAATCTTTGCAGTGTTATAAAAATAATTCAGGCACAAGCCCCTACTGACCCCGTACGTTGCCGACGTGCTTTATATTCCAGTGTCTGTGCCTTTTCTCTTCCTTTTGCCTCCTGTTACATGTTCTTGCTAAATACATGTGTACGACACTGTGGTGCCCTAGAGACTGCGTCAGCTCCTGCCAGAGATTCTGCAGCTCAGAAGCAGCAATATAGTAATTTAGTAACAGTTAGGATTGCTTTTCTGTAGTTTTTATGTAAACAAAAATTGCTGTGAGTTAGAATTAGTATTTAACTGATGTAGGTGGTAGTAAATGCAGTATTAGCACTGCATTTAAAAGTAAATATTGGGCTGTCATCAAAGTGTATATTTGTACATATATTTGTAATCAATATATTAATTTAACACTTACACATTAATTGTGGAGTGCCTTAAACATTAATTGCAATTTTTGTGATATTACTAATTGATTCCAAAGAATTTCTGTGCTTTTCACTTACAGGATTAGGAATCCAAAATGCATAAATGGCCTTCATCTGGAGTGAACTGTAATGGTTGATCCTAAGGAGTTACCTTTCCTTTACAATAGAATAGAAGTCAGAGTTTCCCGTTTCAAAAACCTGTGGTAGAGGCCTATTTCTGTATCTGCTTGTGTTTAAGGGGTTGTTGCAGGTTGCAAGCTAAAGTAACTGTTCTAGAACAGCAGCTGTGTTAGTTTAGTAATTTGTTTGGATAATTTATCTATTTCTGTTCAAAGGTCAAAAAAACTGTTCTACAGAGCCTAGACAATGAGATGCCATAAAGTGTGATGTATGCTACAAAGATCCGTCACGTCAGTTTACTTTTGAATTACACAGGGTATATCCTTCTAAAAAATCACATTGAGTGCACAGAACACAGTCCATATTTGAAAATTGCAACTGATTAGAGATTTGCTTGAAAACTAAGCCTGAATAACGCAAATCTTGCATTGATTTGAGTAATATTGATTGTCGATTGACCAAAGATATTTAGCACATATGTTCTTTACAAAATTATCAGTCAGTTTTCTCAGTGTTTGATTTAAATAAGTATTTTAGCAAAGCCAGATATGCTTTTCTAATTCAAACTACTCCTCTGTTTTTGCCATGGACTGACACAGCCCTGCATTTACCACATTATTTCTTATTCCCAACCTGGCACTGCTAAGCTCGTGCTCACTTGCTGAGTTAACAAGATCTGCCCTGAATTAGAACATTCAGTGCCTCTCAGCGATGAGGTCCTCTCTCTGCCTCCCACTCTTGAAATATGATGTAATATCCAATTATTTCATCTTGCCTATTTAACTTGGTGAACTGGAAAATGGAGTTCAATTAACCAGTTTGACGTTATTATAAAAACAGGTGAATTGGCTTAACTTCTAGCACTTTTAGTTAATTTGTCAGTGAAGAAAAAATTCTGACATGGTGAATTGTCTTGCAACAATCAACTTTTAAAATAATGTTTCAAACCAAATGTTTTTACTTTCCTTTTGTCATTTTTAAAATTTTTGCTAACTTGTATAGATGAATTTTTAACAGGCAGAGTTCAAAGTTCAAGTTCGTTCATGATTAAACTTAAACTGTTCAAACTAGACACCAAAATGCAAGTATTCTATGAATGTGTAGTGTCTGTACAGTTCAAGCAAAGAATGTTACTGTGTCCAGATGTTTCTCAGTTCTGGCGTCAAATAATAGTAACCCTGTTCAAAACAAGAGAAATTATGAGTATTATTTCAACGTAAGTAATTAAGATAAAAACTATTCCAAATTCTTAAGTTAAGACGACATAAAGAAGTTATTTATTTTTAATTTAATCAAAATACAAGCTGATCTGAAATTAAATGTAACATCTTTTTCAAAATCAGTAATACATAAACCCCTGTATTTATAGGTTTGGGTATAGTGTCTTTAGGAACTCATCTGGAAAGAAAAAAACAAAACAAGTATCAATCCGTTAAAATAACATTTAAACAATCCCCCTTGGACATTTTTACATTGGTGCTTATGTCTACCCACCTGTATCCTTGTTCACGAGTTTGGGTTGCCCTTTGTCTTCAGGAGATTGAAAATGTTCCATGAGAGGCAAGAGGTGTTACAACCGATGGCTGGCTTGAGGACCAAGAGGGAAACACTAAGGAAGTAAGAGGAAGTGGAGAAGTTCCTCAGATTGTGGGGTTCAGGAGATGCTGCACGATAGAAAGGGTTGAGTACAGACATTTGGCTATGGAGAAGACTAGCAAGAAGAATTCACAAAGGCTAGTCACTACTGAGCCAGATGGCAGCTGAAGAAATAAGCAAGTCTAGCAAAACCGTACGCTTTTGTACTCAACATTTTCCTACCAGGAGGAACTAATTTTATTTATTCTGTAAGGCTACTAGTTTATTCAGAAAAGGGAAAGTAGTAACAATATGAAATCTTTTAAGACTGAAAGAACATTCCAAATCTTCAGCCTACAAAGCAGCTCTTTCAGTACAGCCTAGTAGGTACTGAAAGTCCTTTGACTAGAGATAAACTAGATTTTTCTCCTTTGTGAAGTAGAGGTGAATACAGTTTCCAAGCAGCAGAGGATGCTTGGTGATACATCTCAGCTGCTGGAGTTAAGTGAGAGCTTTAAAGAAAAAATAGTTTGCAAGAGAAGTGGAAATTTCATGCCAGTGGCATGAAATACAGCCTCATCCCTTTTGCAGCAACGCACTTGGAAGACAGCGAGCACCCTGTCTTGAGCGGCTTTGGCCCCAGTGAGCAGGCCATCTTTCATTATTTGTTCATGTAGCTGTTACCACTACTAAGATGTCAGAATATGCAGAAGTCATCCGTTTCTGGATGAAAAGCAGCTGCCTCAAACACCACTTTGGGCCACTTTGGCGTTTCCTTAAGAATAATGTTAGGTTCTTCAAGAAAACCTTAGAGATCAGTTTCTTAAACCCTGCTTTTCTAACGAGGAAAGGCGTGCAGCTCTAATTATTAGAAAGATCAAAACCCTCATGGAGCTTACAGTAGTCACCAAAGCTGGACAAGTAGTTACCTGCACTGAGTAAAATTTGTTCTTATACATTCCTCCTAAAAGTAAACTGGAACGTGTAGTTGGACGTAGTTCTCACCACATTCTGTGTATCTTGTTCTAGATGCTGGGAGCAGATGCATTTCAAGCTGGACATCTACATGTAGGGATTTCAGCTGGGCTAAGACATGGTTGGATGGATGTCTTTAGGCATTTTTCATTTTTTTAGTTTTGTGGCATAATCCCAGTCCTTAGATTTCCCTTTTATTAAAAGTTATAAATGGCATTTCTGGTACTCTTTAGGTGTTATGTGCCTCCTGAGAACTGCAAGTTCAGAGAGCTTATATAATTTATTTGTATAAAGAGGTGGAAAAACGAGCTAACTAACCCTTAGAAAGCTGCAGTTACCTGGTAGATACGGTGTTCCCTGTGTTGGATAGAATGATTTTGTATTGCTGCTAAAGGTCAGAGCACATTACATGTTCATGTTCTTATATTTCAGCAGAAAACTTAAATGGTATGTTGGAAGGTGCAGTTTATAGTGAAGCTAGCCGTTTTATAGAACATTTCAATTAATCTTGGAGGAGAAGATAAATGTTCTGAACCTGCCAATGTATTTAAAAAAAAAAAAGACACCACTCCCAGTCACTGCTCACTGTTTGTGGTATATCAAACAGTAGAGGGCTGGGTAGCAACGGAGCCTCAAAGTGAAGATACAGCTGTGTGCAGGTGGGTTGGAAGAGCCTGTGGTGCCATGCAGATGGACAGACCACGTGTCACGGGTAGAAGAGCCCAGCAGATGTCGGCTTCTCTGCCACTGTTCAGCAGGTGATAGAAGCCATGTGGAACCAGGAGGTTGCCTGGGGAGGAACCTTCCTAACGCACGCTGTGTTTGCTTGCAGTGAGCCATGCAGATAGACTGAAGCCAGATCTGGACAATTAATTATAAAGATTCTGCACACTTCTAGTGTGTTTTATGGATAATTCCTTCTATGAATATGCATACAATAGTTTCATTGAAATTTGTGTTTTGAACCAAGTTAATTATCCTATTCAAATTTGGAACTACTTGGAACTTTTATTTAAATGCCTGTAATGGCAGGGAAACTTCAGTCTCACAACTGCTTCAAAGTGCAGTGGCTATGGTAATTGAACAAATAGTATTTGGAAATACAATCACAATGCTTAAAAAAAATTATGTGTTCTAGTGAGAAATGAGAATGAAGTATTTTCTGGTGATAATATTAGAAATAGGAAGGACTCCGTGCCTGTGAGAGAATTGCACAGAACAAACTTGCCAGTATCAAAGGACAAGATGTTTATGCTAAGAAACCTCATCTGTTTGACCCAATTTTTCTAATGTACCAACTGGTACAAGATTCCTGATTTGCATTTTCTTTAGTTTGAGCAAAGGAGCTCCGACTTCAATGTACATATTAGCGATGTGAATTTAATTGCAAGGGATGCTTGCAGATACTTTGAATTTGAAAAATTTTTGTCCTGGTGTGGATTTTTTTTTTCTGTATTTGCTAATGAGGATCCTTCCTCATGCTTTTTTCAAGATCAACATTATTATTTTACTAGATCACAACTATACTTTAGCCAGTGAAAGCTCATTAAAAGAGCTTTACTTGAGTCTGTAAACCAGATGACAGTTATACATCAACATTTAAAACTGACTTGGAGCATTTGGAATTTAGTTACAGCTGCTGTTACCTCACTAAGATAACTCTGTTAACATAATCACTGGAAAATATTTGAAGTTACTAAGTAACTGTTCACAGTAAGTGAATTACATCCAGATTTTAATAAAGCACTTCATGCTGTTTTAGCAGAGACTATGATGCAGTCTTCAGATATCACAAAGGTGTATGACCTTGTTTCTTAGTAGTGGGTAATACAAGCTCCGTAGGAGTAATCCCCTTGGAATCAGTAAGGTCATGGTAGATTTGTACAGGCATGTGGTAAACAAGGATGGAATTGAGAGATGTTATAATGAGGTTTTGCTATACTGACTGTTGAAAATCTGACCTTGCTACGCTTGGCCATATTTTTGTTTCAGTATGGGAGAATTTTCTCTTTCTCTCCCCTTCAGTTTGCAAAGTCTTTCATGTGCTGCTTGTGTATTTTCATGCTGTATAGGTATGTGAAGGGTTTTACCTCTGCTCTGTGCATCTGTGAATTTAAGTATAGAGGCAACTAAGGACTGAGAAAAAAGTGTTAGCTTTCATGATACTTCTAAGATAAGGTTTCTTTAAACACTGCCTTTAAAATATTTTGTTATATGTTCACATAATTGTTGTGTCAAGTCTCGGCAATATCACATGTATTTTAATATCATTCCTAAAATAATGTCATGGTCTTCTGCTAAGAGAACTATACCGATCTAGTTTTTCCTTACCTCTGCCATGTAATTTGGAGACAGCTGTTCAGCCTTTTTCCTCCTGTATCACAATCTAAATGTGGATATTAGCAGCTTCCTCCTTACATGGTGTTGGTTACAGTTAAGTTGTATTTGAGTTCAGAGCATTAGAAAAATTCGTTATCACCTTTCTGCTTTTGGTTCTAATATTCTTCACTATCTGGCCTAACAAAAGCACAGAGAAATCTTGTTAGCAGGGTTTGCAAATCATCCTTCTAACAGGAAACACGTGCTAATAGATAAAACCTAAACTTCACTATTTTTGAGGGCTTTTTTCTTTGTGTTTACTTTGGGAGTTCTTTCTGAACTGAACAAGATGGCAAGGTCTGCTAACAGCTGTTTATCTATTATACCTGTGGACAAGCCAGTAATTCACTTGCTTCAACTAAGTCTCAGCATTTCTCAGTGGAGGCAGCTGAATCCCAGTTCAGGTCATCTTTGTTAGTGAATTTCCATCTTTAACCTGTACAGAGCTTCACGGAATTCTATCAGCAAGTTGTACGAGCCTTGTCTGAAGACATGTCCTGGGTGGGTTTGTGGCCTTACAGTAGGATCACGCATCAGACAGTTGCTTCAGTTTATCAAGAGTGGAGGTAGAACTCTGAAACCAGATGAGTTTTATTTGAGTTTTTCACCTGTGCAGAGGCAGTAGGTAGGATTTTACATGCATTATGACTGTGGTACATGTAAAATCATGCTAATCAGCTTGCCTAAGCAGTGTTGTGCTTCGTGTCCTCTTCACAATATTCCGTTCATTTTTGCTGGCCAGGCAATCACCAGCTGAGGATGTGTTGGCCTCTCTTGCTTCTTGGACCATGTTGGTCTGAGCAATCCTCCAAGTCCCTGGGGCAGGGTTTTCCTCAAGCATTTTTATGCCATTTTCCCCCCCCTCGGTGTTTTTTTTCTCCTGAGTTACTGGTACCATGTCAGTTGTTTCAGTTCTATCCTAGCTTTTTTTTTAGTTGTTATTTTTATTATTTATTTATTCATCTTGCATGGCTTTGGCTTATGGACTAGCAGAGTCAAGGTTGCACATCTTTTCTCGCAAAACTCCACCCTGGAGCACAAATACCTGAAGTCACATGCACAGTAGTTACAGGAAGAAATGCAAGTGATAAACAGCTGTGTAGCAGCAAGACCTGCATAGAAAACAACGTAAAAGGTAGCCTTATTTTTAATGCATTTTCATATTTGTTGATTACTGTAATTTAATTTCTTTTCCTTTTTGACCTAATAGGATAATGAAACTGGGACACTGCAGTGCAGTTTTGCTTCAACAACATGATCAAAACATTAAGAACATTTTAAACTAAGGCTGAAATTGCAGTTGTGGAAAAACAGTTAATTTTGCCACATTTTATTTTACCTGTAAAACTAAAAAAAAAAAAAAATAAAAATAAAAAAATTGGATTATAAAATTAAGAAAAACAATGTCTGCCTAAAATGTTTTATTCCAATGTTGTGTATTGCATTTACTTCTGATTTATCTAATTATCTTTCTACTGTGTTCTTAGGAGATTCTTAAGAATGAAAATTATAGAGAAGAAATGAAACAGAAAATCAAAGATGTCTCTGAAAAGGATAAGCTGCTTCAGGCCAGGGACTACAAGGAGGGACTTGTTGCTGAACCAGCTCATACGCACGTTAAAGGCCACGCATCAGCCCATTACTATGGAAAGAAAGAGCCTTCAGAAGATCCAACTAGCACTGCGGGTACCTTTCAGCCGGGTTCCTGGGTGCCACCGGGCAGTGGTAGTAGCCATAATAAATAAACAATTGTAATGCACAGGTATTGCTAATGGATAAGTATTTGAACAGACAACATGAACAGCTGGTGTATATGAGTGAGTGTGCAATAATACAATGTTAAAGCAGTCTTGTTTATTTTTGCAGAACTGTTCACATAGCCTTAATCGTGACAAATTACTGCAAAATGTTTGGGTTTAGTGAAAAACAGGATGTGTTAGTAAGTTTGCTTTCAACAGTTGCTGTTCATTAGTTACTCATAAAATCATAGGCAGAAGGTTTTTTAGCTAACTTAATTTTCTTAAATAATTCTAAATTGTTTTTTCCTTGAAGAGTCATTTATTTTTAAAATTGTTTATGATGTAATAAATTTTAGTTAGCCAGTACACTTAAATTTTCCCAAACCTAGGCATCAGTTTAAGATTCAGAATTCTGGTTACTTCTCTTGGCAGTGCCAGTCTGTTTCCTCTGGCAAGTGGATGGAAAAGCTGATTTCATTAACAGGAATCACTATGACACTATGCTGACTACACACTGTATTAATCTTTCAGACATTCTTGTAAATAAAATTTAAGAATACAGTCAATATATTGGAATAATGTTTGATTTGCAGCCAGCAGTAAGCACAGGATAAAATCAGTCTGAGTTAAACGACATATAACTACTATAAAAGAGGTTAGAAGGACTTGGTAAAGCTGCTGGAAAATAACAGAGGGTTTGCGACAAGGGACTGTCATGAATATTAAATAATAAACCAGAAATAAAAGCTTTTTTTAATTTATGTG
>WHYT01018003.1:1005368-1056366 GCA_009806455.1 Tetrax tetrax | reverse complement strand
GTGTCCCAGTGCGCGTGCCCGCGGTGCTGTACCAGCAGCTGCCGCCGCCGCTGGTGCGCCCTCCTGCAGCGACCCCGGCAACGGCGCTCGGCTCGCCCCTCCCCGCCCCGCCCCGCCCCGCCCCGGTGTGGCCAGGGTGACTGCCAGCGCCCCCGGTACTCCTGCCGAAAAGTCAGGGGCCCCGGTTGTGCTTGGGGCGTGCTGCGCCACGCCTCCCCTGCGCCCCGGCTGCGCACACGCGCTGGCCTGCGCAGAAACTTCGTTGTGCTCCCAAAGCAGCGCCGAGCGCAGATGAGGGTGTTAGCTTGGTACCTGAGATCTTCGATCCCTTACGCTGTGCTGGTCGAGCCAGGAGTCCCTTTCTGTGTAGCACAACAGCAAATACGGGCACTCTGCTTTTGCACGCCTTTTCTTCCTGTGAATGTATCATTTAAGGGGTAGCAAACAGGCAAATAAAAAATATACTGTGTCAATGAAAGAGTCATTGACGAGATCTGACTAAACTGAGATGCTTTGTATTGAATATGCTGAATGCAATTTTGTGCTATGTGCAATTTTCTATTATTTTTGCATTCTTACTTAAAACCTGTCTGTCGTATTCAGGGTCTTGTAGTAGCTTTTGAAAATAGAATAATTCAGTTGGAAGGGAGCTGCAACGGTCATCTGGTCCAAGTGCTGGGCCACTTCAGGACTGACCAAAAGCTAAAGCCTGTTGTTCAGGGCATTGTCCAAATGTCTCTTAAACATTGACAGCCTTGGGGCATCAACCACCTCTCTAGGAAGCCTCTTCAGGGTTTGACCACCCTCTCGGTAAAGAAATTATTCCTAATCTCCAGACTAAACCTCCCCTGGCACAGCTTGGAACCATTCCCACACGTCCTCTCACTGGGTACCAGTGAGCAGAGATCAGCACCTCCCTCTCCACTTGCCCTCCTCAGAAATCCATAGAGAACAATGAGGTTGCCCTTCAGCCTCCTTCTCTCCAAACTGGACAAACCCAGAGCCCTCAGCCGCTCTTCACAGGACATGCCTGCCGGCCCTTTCACCAGATTTGTTGCTCTCCTCTGGACATGTTCGAGTACCTTCACACCCTTCTTAAATTGTGAGGCCCAGAACTTTCCACAGTGCTCAAGGTGAGGCCGCACGAGGGCTGGTTACAGTGGGACAGTCACATCTCTTGAGCGGCTGGTTGTGCTGTGTTCGATGCACCCGGGATGTGGTTTGCCCTCTTGGCTGCCAGAGCTCACTGCTGACTCCTGTTGAGCCTGCCGTCCACCAGCACCCCAGATCCCTTTCTGCAGGGCAGAAAAGGCAGTTTATACTTGTGCCTGCTCTTATTCCGTCCTAGGTGCAGAATCTGACATTTGTACTCGTTAAATGTAATGCCATTGATGATTACCTAATGCTCTAATCTATCGCTTGGCAAGGAGTGAACATCACCTCCCAGTTTGGTATCATCCACAAACTTGCTAATGGTGCATTCAGCTCCTCCATCCAGGTCATTGACAACCGTATTGAACAGTGCTGGCCCTGGAATTGAGCCCTGAGGAACACCACTGGTCACCAGCCAGATGTAGTCCCATTCACCACAACCCTTTGAGCTCTGCCCTTCAGCTAGTTCTTCACCCAGTGCACTGTGAACCTGCTCATCCCACAGCTGGACAACTTGTCCAGAAGGATGCTGTGAGGGTCAGTATCAAAACCCTTACTAAAACCCAGAAAAACTACATCCACTGCCTTCCCTTCACCCACTAGGAGCTGACCTTAAGACAGAAGGACATCAAATTAGTTAAGCAGGACTTTCCCTTTATGAACCCATGTTGGCTGTGCCTGATGATTGCGTTGGTCTTTAAATGCCTTTCAATAGCACCCAGTATAATCTCCTCCATAATTTTTCCAGGACCTGAGTTTAGACTAACAGGTTTGTAGTTTCCTAGGTTTTTGCTCACACCATTTTTGTAAATCGGAATAACACTGGCTAGCTTCCAGCTAGCAGGGACTTCCCCAGACTCCCAAGACCTTTGGCAGATATCTCTGTACACATGTTACTCAGCCATTTATAGGAGCATTAAAACTCTTAGAGAGGTTATGGGTTCCTGTTTGGTCTGTAATTTGTACATTTTAGCAAAATATAACAATCTAAATTTATTGGAGCTTAGATATTATTTCTGAGGTGCTGTATTTATAGGTATTATTATAAGACTTCATGCATGCTATGTAGCTCAGTTAGAAGTAGATGGGCTATTACATAAGTATAGCCTATTTCTGGTAAAATTGCATATTGGGCTAGAGGGGAGACAGTTATATTTCTGATGCTTGGATATCAAATTCAAGAACATATGCCAAAGTAAGCACTGACTTACTCAACCGCCACATAAACACTGCTTGGTATCACCACCTTTAGACCTGCTGCAAAATTAATTTCCAGTTCTAGTCTTTCACATAATGTTAATAGTCCCACCTGTCAGTCTTTCTATGTCTTTTCTGCAATCTTGATTTAGAGGCAGGGAAGAAATAAAAAGTAGGAATTTTAAATTTGCTCTTCTAAGAAAAGCAATTGCCTCTTATGTAATTACCTTTTCTGGTGTCCTTCTCCTTATAGCTTCTGAAGTTGTTGACCAGTTATGTTGTCAACATAGTAGAGGTCTCACACATCACAATTCTGCGCCTTTAAGATTTGTGAAAATAGGCAGCTAGGTGGAGAAGAGAGGTGCAGGCTGCAACCTTGACTGAAAGCTGCAGTGTTAGGAATGAAGGGATGTTATGGGACTACTGCCCGATGGAGCGGCTTCATTTGGGGCTTGCACTCTACTAAATCCAGACTACTTCAACCACAAGGCCACACGAGATCAGGATACTCCTTTTGCTTTTCTGAGGTACTCAGTTGTTGTACTTTAAGTAGTCAAAGAGAGAACAGAAATTCCAGAATTCACTACAACTGGAACAAATCAGCACATCATCAGAATCCTTTAAAAAAACATATTAAGCATATGTTTATGTTAACTATCATTTGGAGGTTAACTGTCTAAAAACTGTTACTTTGTAAAAGACATGGACGTCTTGGAGCGAGTCCAGAGGAGGCCACAAAGATGATCAGAGAGCTGGAGCACCTCTCCTATGAGCACAGGCTGAGAGAGTTGGGGCTGTTCAGCCTGGAGAAGAGGAGGCTCTGGGGAGACCTGACAGCGGCCTTCCAGTACCTCAAGGGGGCCTACAGGAAAGATGGGGAGAGCTGTTCAGTAGGGCCTGTTGTGACAGGACAAGGGGTAATGGTTTTAAAATAGAGGGAGGTAGATTCATATTAGGATAGATTAGATAGATAGATTCAGATTAGATATTAGGAAAAATTTTTTTACAATGAGGGTGGTAGAACACTGGCACAGGTTGCCCAGAGAGGTGGTGGATGCCCCATCCCTGGAAACATTCAAGGCCAGGTTGGATGAGGCTCTGAGCAACCTGATCTGGTTGGAGATGTCCCTGCTCCTTGCAGGGGGGATGGACTAGATGACCTTTAAAGGTCCCTTCCAACCCAAACCGTTCCATGATTCTGTGAAATCTACATTTTCTTTTACATCTCATCTAGAAGTCCTCTAAAGGACCCTGCTCTGTTATTTATACCCATTTATGTGCCTGTGTGTATTTTCAGATAGACACTCTTGAATTTTGTATCTGTCACTTACAGGCTAGGCTAGGAAGAAACTTTACTTAGGATGGAGTTAATCTTTTCAGCAACTACATAGCCTCAATGACAGCAGTTACAGAAGTAGCATCAAAATATAATACAGTATGAATTGACGAACCATCAACCTTGATAAAATTAAATCACCAGTTAATTTATATATATATATATATACAAATATATATATGAACATCATTAAAAGTTCCATTTCAATGGAATTTCATGATAGCTTGCTGGAGGGGACAAGCATTGCTATCCATTGTCACACTTTCAGAGAAGGAGTGGGGAGAGGAATGGAAACGGCACTTTAAGAATCCAGCAGTAATGAAGTAAGATACAATGCAGAGATATCTACTGAGAATATAATACAGGCATGGAAAAGCATGAAAGCAAAGCCTTTCTCATGCCAACAGTGACTGAAGAGCGTTGGAGTGTGTGCGGTGAAGACAAGCTTTGAGTAAATGTATGCATTTCACTCAGATGTGTTGATGTGTCCAGAATCATTCTGTACAAGGAAGCTGCTAAGTATTTCATACACAGTAATGTCTAACTACCCTTTTACTGTTTGTAAATTCTGAGGATAAACTAGTTCCTCAAAGCTACTTTTTTTTTTCTGCATACAGCATGAATTCTCCAATGTATATGACATAGCCACAGTATGTGCCAGCCAATAAACATTCTGGGTTTTATAGCTTTACTTGAGCCAACTGGGGATTAAGGATTCTTTTCTTGCTACAAATCTTTGTTTCAAAGCATTAGTGTTTTATGTTTAAGTGAATCTGCAGTATATCTTTATTCTGTGATTTGCATGAACAACCCCATAAATTTGTAGTTTGACTACCATGCAATGCAGCTAGGTCCGAGTATCCAAGAAGAAACTAACCAAAATAGTGAGTAATACTACTGCTCTACTTAATTCACTTCATATCATCCTTATAAATTGTTCTGCTACTGTAAGCTTTCAAGGATAGAGCACGTGTTGGGACAGTGCATGATCAAGTCAAGTCAAGTAACACGCTGCACACTTTTGTATCTTAAGAAAATGATAGAACATAGAAGTATGTACATCTAACATTCAATTAAATGATGATCAGCTGCTTCTGTACTGTAGGTAGACTCATTTATGAGTCTACATACAAGTATTAACTGGCTTTTGGATTTTCTTGGGTTATATTAAAGGGAAAGAGAGAAAAAAATAATCATTGATATGGCTTTATAAATCCTCAGAGCTTTTCCCAGAGCTAGCTTAGCTTAGTGATTCAGGTAAGGAACTGAGAATCACGGGAACATATACCAACTGTGACACTAGGCCTGGGCTCATTCTGAAAATTTTAGGTATCTTCACAGAAGTCTGATACCCCAGGAACAATGGAGAAAGGCAAAGGAGAAAGATTGGTGCCTCTGGGCACGATGGGAGTCCCTCTCTGAAGCTGTCTGTTTCCTTTCACGGGCTGTAGACAGCACTAAGGACTGGCGATAGTGTTCCCAACCTGAACAGCTCCGCTAAATGCCAAACTGGAGGGCAAGGAACCCAAACCAAATGGCACACCCTTCGGTGAACTGACTCTGTGTCTTTACATACATCTAGATGGTAATATTTATCCAGCTTCTTAAAATATTTTGAGGATGTTGAAAAAAAGAAGCAGTGCCAGCATGGCTACTAGTTTAACTTCTAGGATTCAGATTTTCCTTCGTTTTGTAGAAGCTTGAGTTTAATAAGCAATTTATGTCTATTTTAAAGCAATATGCAAGTAATGGAACTAAACACAGCCTTTTCAAATTCAGGGAGTATGGGTGCAGTTCTGCTACTTCTACTTGTGGCCTTACCCTATTTTCTATTACAAAAGCTTACTAGACTTCGGTATTTCTAGTGGGTAACTAGACATCTCCCCAGGACTGTATACAAGCAGGTTCATTTTGTGGCTTCTTCAGCAGAGAAACCAAAAGAGGACACTGATTGACATTTAAGTCTTAAATTACATTCTTTTTAGAATGTCACTGATGTACACTCTAAGGTAGGAAACATAGCCTGCTCTGCATGTACGATGTATGTTCCGAGAAGAGCTACAGAACCAGAACCATAGTTCTGTCTAATCCATCACATTTTGTCAGAGACCTGAGCATAGTTTTTATTTCTATAGTTTCTTTTCAAGAGCAGTAGGAAGTAATGGTACTGGAATTGAACAATGTCCCAGGATATTGCCTGCAAGAACCTCTTTACTTGAATCATTGTGCTCTGCATATGGTGTAAGAATAAGGTCCTGATACTTGCAGTAGTAGTAATTGTACTGTATAGTATTTCAGTGCTCTGAAGCGTTTGTCAGATAATAAGGGAATCTCTCTCACAGCTGTTCTCATGTCCTTGCTAAATCTAGTTCAACTAACATTATGTTCCTAAACAAAAATTCCTTTCCACAGCTCCATTCTATTTTGGCTCACCTTCACCTTTTCTATTTTGTTTTTACAGGGTACCACAAAGATTCCTGGTGATCCAGCATAAAAATTAAGTTTGAGACTCTTATTATAGTATATACATTAACAATTCAGGACTATTGTCATAACAAAGGACTCTAATTCTAATTCCTTATTCCTTTTTGGGCAACTAGACGTATATGCTATGATACAATCTTCCTGTGCACTATATGGCTGCCATTTTCCATGTGAACATTGCAGTATCAGTTTTTGCTTACGTGTGGTTAGAAACACTTTATAGAGTATTGTGAGC
The DNA here is from genome assembly GCA_009806455.1 of Tetrax tetrax. NCBI lineage: Eukaryota > Metazoa > Chordata > Aves > Otidiformes > Otididae > Tetrax > Tetrax tetrax. The sequence continues at coordinate 1,049,962 of WHYT01018003.1, read as the reverse complement.
TCTCTGCTGATAAAAGACAGTGTATAAAACTTTAGTACCAATAATGAGTGCCCATTTCAGTATTAAATTAACTTACGAGAGTAGTATATGTATGAGTCACTGAGATCTGAAAGACAGCCAGCATTGTTGGCTGCTTCCTGCTCTGTCTTATATGGAAAGAAAGTGGTGTTAGTGGAAGTGGGAGTCTGTACCTTATTTGAATTCTTAGTCCTATGGAATGGAATGCTATAGCCGTCTGTAGCGTTACATGCACATCCCTCCTGCCTTCTACTTAGCAGTGAAGTAGTCTTTAGCAAAAAAAAAAAGAAAATTCTAATATGTTCTCTTACCTAGTTTTCATGCTAGAGTTAAAACACCTAAAGTTAAAAGCTTTTCAGTTCATTCTTAGCAAAGCAGAGTGATCAAACAAAAAGGGGCATTGCCGAGACTAGAATATCTAAACATCAGCCATTTTTGGTGCTGATTTTGTGGTCTGAAACTCCTCAGCTTCAGATCACGTTTTTAAATGATACTGCATATTCAAAAGACAATCAGAAAAGATAGGTGATTCACTGCTATGGAACTTGTGCTTATTTCCTTCTTCCTCAAATTGTGGGATATTATGTCCTTAGAAATGCCCTCACAAGTGTGATATCTCACTGACTTACCTTTATCATAACAGCAGTGCTCAGTTTTGCAAAACGTATAAATGTGTGTTCTTGAAATTCAGTTGTTAATGACACTCATGTCAAGCTGGGTAACTGTCAGCTTGCCTATCCTTGCCAATGCCAGGTCCACTCCTCAATTTCAAACACATGGCGTAGACACTTAGAACAGCCATCAGTTAGCAAAAACAACTGACTAAAACTGTGTAACTTAGATTGCCACTGAATACAGTAGTATACATCTGGTTTCTTTAGAAGCAGTTTGGTAGCCTAACTTGCAAAGCTCAGACAGTTGAGCTCAGGGAGCTGAAAAATGCCATCAGGATGTTTCATCCTTGCGGGAAATTCAGGTGCTTTTTCCGTAACTGTTTCTGCATTCTGAGGCATACAACAGCAGTAGATTCAAATGCTCATCTTCCTTTCCTTGCTAGCAGAAAGCCTTTATAGAAAAGAACAGATATGTTTGTAAAGGTGGAAATATTCCTTCCCGTATGCATACTTTTTAAGAGCTCTACCCACAGAATTAGCACAGGAGTTTTTTTCTGCACCCTCCAAAGGTGCACGGTCATACTTGGCAGGAAGCAGCAAGGGCAGGCCACTCTGTAAGGGAAGGTGAGCCAGGGGTCAGGGCAGGCAGGACGGTGGCCTCACTGGCAAGGATTCAGACCCACAGTACCTGAGCACGAAGAACAGAGCAGGCCTGGTGATGACGGTGAGGTTCAAATCAGCAGGCAAGCCTGCAGTGATGAGACAGGTCTGAGATCAAGCCAGAAAGTCACGTGAGCAGATTAGGATCAGAGTCAAGAGTCAGGAAGGTGGAAGACCAAGCACAGGCATTCCTGCAACAAAATTCAGGCAGAGACTGAGAGCAAGAGCCTGAGTTTAAAAGCAGCTCTGGAGTGAAGGACGGGACTCCACTTCCCACAGCTTTTTCTCACAGTACTCTGACTCAGGGTCACAGAGCTGCATGAATCTAGTGTTGAGCTTGAGCCATAGGCAGCTAAATCATAGAATCATAGGAAATCTCAAGTTGGGTGGTACCCATAAGGATCATAGAGTCCAATCCCTGCTCCTCACAGTACTATCTAAAACTAAACCTTATGACTAAGAGCATCATCCAGACACTCCTTGAGCTCTGAGGCTTGGTGCCATGACCACTTCCTCGGGGAGTCTGTTCCAGTGACTGACCAGCCTCTCAGTGAAGAATCTTTTCCTAACGTCCAATCTGAACTTCTCCTGATGCAGCTTCATTCCATCTGCTCATGTCCTATTGCTGGTCACCAGAGAGGATATCAGCACCTTCCTCTCTACTGCCCTCCCCGAGGAAGCTGTAGGCTGCCATGAGGTCACCCCTCAGCCTTCTCTTCTCCAAGTTGAATGAATGAAGTGACTCAGCCACTCCTCCTAGGTCTTACCCTGAGACCTTTCAGGATCTTGGTCGCCCTCCTCTGGACATGCTCTGGTAGTCTGATGTCCTTCTTATACTGAGGTGCCCAAAACTGCACACAGTACTGGAGGTGCGGATGTAGTCCCTGGAGAAGAGGCACATTTGGAGCCCTAACAAAGCTTGATAGACCAACTGCCTGTTTATTTAGTCTGAGTTGACTAGCTTTAATGTCTAGAAAAAAATTAAGATCTACACCTGTGATTTTGGACATGGTAAGGTGAACTGTTCTGCCTGCAGCTGATACAAGTTAAGAAGCTGGCCCCCAGTGTTACTTGCCAAAGCTTTTATGTGAAGGGCCACCGTTCAACTGGACCTGTGTTTGAAATTGCTTTCTAACAGTTCTGTCAAAATTATCTGGTTTAAAAACATCTACTAAAAACATATTTAAGATAAACCGTGTTTAGGATAAACCTAGTCATTTAACAGAACTGGGTTAGGGAGCAATTACATATGCATTGATGCTAGTAGGCCTTTAGGGGAAGCAACCTTTTAATTCAAATTGACTGTGGCTAAATCAGGGTGTGTAAGATGTCCTTACATACTTCATGCTCTAGAAACTTTAGTTTTGGATATTAAGACTGGAAGTTATCTTCTGAATGGATTAATCCTATGGGAGATGATTGTCTTCTAATCCCATTCATAAACCGACCAAATTCAACCTCTAAACTATATTTTCCTGTTGGAGGGTTTGTGCAGAATTTCTTCTTTCCGAAGGTTTGTAACATTTAAATTTATTATCTAAATGTATATGTAGCCAGCTTATAATTGATTTTATTTTTTTGTATGCTAGGGTCATTCTCTAGTTTCATAGAATATGAAATGGTTGAGGTGAAAGGGACCTCAAGATCATCTAGTCCAGCTTGAGCAAGGGTCACCTAAAGCAAGATGCTCAAGACCACGTCCAGTAGAGTTTTGATCTCCAAGGGTGGAGACTCCACAACCTTTCTGGGCAACTTGTTCCAGTGTTGGCTACCCTCACAATTGGAAAGTGTTTTATTACATTGAAATGGAGTTTCCTGGTTCATGCTCATTGCCTCTGGTCCTTTCTTTGGGCACCAATGGGAAGATTTTGGCTCCATCTCCTTTGTATCCCCTCTTCTCCCCTCCAATCAGTTTCTTTACCTGCAATAAACCCTATTTTCTAAGCAATTTCTTTCGCTCACAGAATTTCTTTTGTTTAAAGAAGAGCCTTTTTTAACCAAAACCTGTTACTGTGTACATTTCCTAAATTTGTTCTTCATACTTTCCTCTTTCTCACACACACAAAAAAAAACCCCTGTAAATAATTAAAAGCTAAATAAGTTATTAAAAAGAACAGAAGAAGTGTGAATGGTTATTGGAAACTTTTAAAGATTTTACTAGATGTCCCCAAATCAAAAAGTAGATGACACAGTCTAAAAAACCCATTTAGAGAGAAAATTGAAGCAGCTATTTCAGAAATAACAGATATATTGGAGAAAGCCAATGGTTTTGGTGTCCTTTTTGAATGGAAGTGTTTCGTAATTCGGTTGAAGACTATGATTCAGCTTAACCTTTATATGACATGAATACTGAATTACCTACTCCCACTTACATTTCAAGACTCCTTCAGCCTAATACTGCACAATGTTCTTGATTCTGAGACTTGCCAGTAAACTGTGATTAACAAAGAAACACCTGCGTAAGTAGGACTATTTCTTCCATCCAAAGTTTTGCTGCATTTCTTTCCTTGAATTTTATGCTTTTTCCTCCAATTTGCTTCTGAAAAGGGAAGCCTTTTCGTCCCTGCTCCCATCAGGCATACATTATAGGAGACAATGTTTTCTCCAAGGAAAGCTTTCACTTCATCAAAAATACCAAGGAAGTATCCCGAAAAACAGAGAGCCCGCTTTTTCCTGCTTTGATTCAAGAACATTTTTCACATTAGTCAAAGTCCTTTTCAAGGCAGGGAGAGGTGGGGCCCCTTGTTTTCATTTTTAAAACATTTTGAACCAAACAAGTATCTTTATACTCAGCCCTGAAGTTCACCTACCCTGTGCTTGTTGTGTTATTTTTAATTGTTCAAACATTTCCACTAGAAATTTTACACTCTCCATTTTGGAATGGAGAACAGAGAGACATGCAAGTTCTGGTATTTCCCACAAACTGCCCCAATAATTGCCTTGCCTACTCCAGCAGTGGAAAGAACAGCCCTCAGACTTGTTTGTTAGATGAAAGATACTCATGACTTCTGGACCAGTTCGGCCTTGCTGATGTTAGTATTGAATTTCCCATTGACTTGATTGACAGGAGAATCAAGCTCACAGAAATTACAGTGAGAAGCACGATACAAATATAGTACCCACAAAACCATTGCTTATGTAAGTCTAGGAGAGACAGGTACTGAATTGTTTGGCTTTTTGGAAGCTGCTCCTTGGTTTTACACCACCAGAGAATCCCCAGAAAAAAAAAAAAAAAGAAGACAGAGAAGAGGGCTGTTTGAATTGTTTAGAGGTGATTACTCATGCTGAATTTGCATGTTGGGCAAGTGCTGTACAAAATGCCTCTGCCTTAGGGAGCTAATAAATTAAAACAGATGCACATAACAAAGACAGGTAAAACAAGGAGAACTTCTTCCTTGCACTGCACTTTCCTCATAAAGCACAGAATAGTTGCATCCCAATCCCCTATATCAGGGACTCAAATTAGATCCCTTAATGCTAGCGGTGGCTAACAGGGGAGGAGATATTCTCAGATATTCTTTGCTCTCTTTAACATCCTGGCAGTGTCAGAGAAGTATAAAACAGCTTTAGTGTAACCGAGGATTGGGTTGTCACAATGGTAGGTTTGTTCCTTCTTTCATAGGAAATGCCTACAATAATTTACAAACATACCCATATATCACAGCTGGAAAAAAAATGTGTAAGTTAAATATCTTAACTTTGCTGCCATGTGGTAGAAGTTGGGGCCTTACTGGCTATTTGCCCTTTGGAGAGAAATCAGTCATGTGATGTTTGGATATCCTCCAAGTTCAACTTCTGCATTTATGCTGTATGTATCCTTCGTGAGACGTGCTGATAAGCCACACCCAGGCAATTCTGTTTTCTGAGGAATCTTCAGTCCTGATTCCAGTCAGTTCCCTGCAAGTAACTTTTAACAGGACTAGGGCTTTCTACCTATTTCAGGCTGCACAAAAAAAAAATCTGCATTATAAATAACCCATCTGAGACTCATTGCACTATGTGTTTGTCTGATCTGCTGTGTTTAGCATCTTTTACTCTAAGTCAAGAATGCATTAAAAATATATTGAACACAATATAGTAAATGCAAATGTAATAATGTAGTTATTTCATGACATTATAATAGTTTGATACTCACTTAAAATTATTTTTTATTATCTGTCTTTCAGTTCTTTGACATGTTGGCCAGTTCACTAATGTGGTCAGTAAATATGGAAGCGAACACGAGATTCTGACATTTACCTTCTGCATTAGAGCACATAACTTTGTTCAGCACCTCTGAAATCTTGTAGGCAAGTTGTACTTTTATCTTAGTTGCACTTGTCGTGTATTAGGTGTTCAATACAGAAGCTACTTTGACTGTGAAGTAGCCAGGAGCCAGGAGTTCTCCTGCAGCTAATCCTCTGCTGACTGGGGAAGTCCATAGAGAGAATGCTGTGTAATTGTGTGTGCTGATGTGTTGGTAAAGCTCCAATTTTAGTTATGCACAAGGTAGGAAATTTCAAACTTATTTTTACAGATGTTTCTTCTATATTTTTCACTGTTACACCCTGGTAGGGCATTGAATTGCGTAATTGTGAAACATCAGGTACCAAGGTTAATATGATGCAGTCAAAATGAAACTGCACAATTTTCTGTAATGAACCATGCAGATGTATAAATATATGCATATAGATATATGTATATGTATATGTATATATATAATTGTACATGTACATATGTAATTGTACACATGCATATGTATAAACACACACAGAATAGTGTTCTAACAATGTATTTGGGGATATGTAGAGTACAATAATTCCCTATAAAGGGACATTTGACAGTAATGTCTATCACAGCTATATTTAAAGGCACTTGGGATGATACTATGTGAACGCCACAGGGATTAGATTTAATGTTTGTGCAGAAAGTGATAAAATAAGAGGGAACTTAATTTTATAAATACAATTCTGAGTTATGCAAAAGCTTATTTAAGATCATCCGAATTATATATACATTTCTATCTGCTTAATGTCCTTGTATTTTTTCTGAGTGATAGAAAGGTTCCATAATGTGGATATGACTGTCTTTGTAGTTAGTATTATTGCACTTATGTTAAAGATTTTTATTGTTTTGGTTTTGGTTTGGAGGAAAATTTGTATATAATTATTTATTACTTGTTTGATTAAAAATTATAGCATAAATACAATGCATTAAATAACATCACAGGCTGGTGAAACTAGATATATCTCAAACTGCATCAGTTTTTAGACCACTTTGGTATTATTTTAGCATTATTGTATGAATCTTTCTCAGTTATGATTTGCGGTGTTCAAGAACGTTATTCTGATTAACCACAATTCCTTCAACCATTGCTTTTTACTTTTTCTCATCAAAAAAGAAAGGACAACATAGTGGAATGCTTCCTTTTCACAGTCTACATTTCTTTTTATTTATTGGTTTGATTTCTGCAGCACCAGTTTGATTTCTTAGTGTATAAGCATGGGTTAGTGTCTCTTTAAATCACTTGTGAACCTTTTAATAGCACCCTCTGTGTTTATAGAGGCTGCCAGAAACCAGCCAGAGCAGCAGCGTGCCCCTAGCTATATCTTGCATGTTTGTGTATTATTTAGTAAGTGCGGTTATTTGGGGCTCAATTATACCACATGGTTTCTTCATACCGTTTTTGTTGTGGAACAAGCAAAAGACCTGTATAATGACCCACAGCTCTCAGTACCTTTCATCATTCAGCGTGCTGAAAGCCTCTGAGGTTTCAGTACATACTTCAGTTCATCAGAATTTCCAACTGTTTACATATTCTCCCATAGAAAATAAAGCACTCTAGGAACCAATGTTATGAAACCCCACCTGCATTGTTCTTCGTATTTCCAGCACTTCCATCTCTCAGGCCTCATCCTCTTTGAATGCCTGCAAGATAAGAGGGACTACGTAGCATGCCTGGAATGTTTCTAAATCCAGGAACTAGTAGACCAAAGAGGGAATCAGATTCCAGAGCCTAGCGCCTCGCATGAGGAGTACTCTGTTATTGCTGGACTCCCAAATAGTTTGGAACGCGTCAGATTTGGGGCTCTGCTTTTTTGGCCAGGGGAATCTAACACATACATAGTGATAACATACAAGAAATGTAAAAAAGAAGATAAGGAATATGTAGTTCCTTTATCCAAGTATTGTTTAGCAGCTGTAATTCTGAAGGCTCTTCAAACATATCTACATTTTCACAGAGAATGTGTATTTAAAACAAGAGTGTTTTCTGCTTGTTAAATACAGCTAATTAAATTCTAAATGAAACCGAGTAGGAGTCAGTATGAAAATGTGAAGTGTCCATCTCACGGGCACTGTGACATTTTCTATTATTTGCCTGAGATTTACTCTTTCTAGAGCACTTAATGCGGTGGTAAGAGCCAAGTGTTTGCCCTGTGCTTTGGTCCAATACTGCAGATGTGTGCAGAGACTGTGGAAGATACAGGCTTCTTTGTGGGATTGGCTGTAGTGTCACTCTTCTTACACCTGTTCCCCTTTTCCTAAGAGGTATAGTTAGAAATTTAAACTTCTATTTTGTCATTAAAGTTTTACAAAACAAACAATTACATGGGTTGAGGGCAAATATGCCTTGCATAAAGCAGGAATTGAGATGAGTATGGTTTGGGACAGTTTTTATCTAAGTCAGTAATAAGAAAATATACTGAATTTTATTTTTCATCTTTTTATTAGCTCTGCATTCTTCCGTATGAAAGACGATGTACCACTACTACTAGGGAGTCAAAGTATTTTTATTTGTAAAATCCTTAGTGGATGCTAAAAGATCTCCTTTTCTAGATCGGATTGCCATCAAATATTTACCAACAAAACAACTGGGTACTTGTAACTTATCTGTTTGTGACCTTTACTGTAAAATGAAGTGGGATAAGCATTACAAAATAAATCTGTTTGTGGACACTTGTATTGTGTAAAGAGGTTTTCCTGTTTATATTATCTACTTCCAAAGTCAATAAAAGGGAATAAAGCTCAATTTTGCCTTGGATGCTAAGAAATTTGGAACTGCCATGGCTACTCAGTTCTTTGACAAATGGTTGTCAAATGAACTGCTAATTTTTATTCCAAGTTGGCTCTCTAGCCCATTTCTCTGCTATGTAGATCAATGCCAGTCCAGGTGAAGGGGCAGGGCCAATGTGCTAGTATTCCCCCATGCACACACCACTGCTTCTCTTTTCTTGAGTCAGAGAAATTCCTCTAACCACACTTTTCCACCTCCTAGGGCATGAAAAAGGAGCAGTGAGGGGAAAGAATTGCCAATGTTGGTAGCAGCTGGCTGTTAAACTTGTTTGGCTGTAGTGTCAAACTACATCATCAGTAACCCAGCCATGGAAGTCATTTGCTATACAACAGAATCACATCAGGTCTTCTGTATCCAGGTCCTTTTGGGGATGAGACAAGATATGGTTCTCTTGATAGCAAGAATAATAGAGAGCAATTGTACTGTAAAGCTAGATTTTCAAATGGTGGCCTGTGGGCTGTCTCTCGACTTTAGAGCACATCAACAAGATCTGACTCCAACAGTTGCCAATCCTTGGGACAGATCTAGGTTGTACTGTCAGCAACCAAGCCTTTCATCTAACCCAAAGTGAAAAGCTTCTAGAATCTCCCATTTGAATTGTCTCTACTAAGCATTATGATATTTACTGCCTGCATTTTCAGCTCTTCCAAGCAAATGAGTAGTGCTATCAGGAGTATTGTGGAGGTCAGAGGAGCCTGCTCAACTAGGAGTCCACACCATCTTTTCCTTCTTCTGTATGGCATGTAGGCTGAGAAAGAATCACTTGCAATTTGATGCTATGCTGGGAAACTGCTGTACCCTGAGAGATCAACTCCATTCACTCATTTACACTGTCACAGCGTTAAGTATTTCATCTGCATGAACTTCTCTCTCAAGCTGCTGGCTCCATGTCCCCCCAGCTAAGAATGGGCCTCCTTCCAGAAACAGAGAATTGTTCTGCCCCTAATGCTCTCCCATCTCATCTCCATCCTGAACAAGATCCCATTCCTGAATGGTTTTACGCATGGCTCTTCCTCTACTTCATGCACTGGAATTTTTCTTCTCTGCTTCTAACTCGGCTATGTCTCTAGCAAGTATTGGTGGAAGGATTCATCTTGCCTGCTTATTACAACTGAGCCCTAATACCTCGTTACAGCTGCTAGAAAGAAGTGCCAGTTTAAGGGTGAAATTTATCTGACCCAACTCAGACATTCAGTCTGGAATAAGATGAACTGTAACCCTGGAAGTGCCTAGTTGTTTCTGCAGTACTGTTAAAGGGACTTCATATGAGTAGATCATCCATAAACATCTACTTACAGCTCCATTAATCCCAAATGTATGTGCTGCTGCTCTCCTCCTTCATCTCATTCTGCATCATAACACCCCTCCCACCTAGAAATTACATGACTCCGTCTCATCACTCCAGAAGCACATGTGGGTGTTTTAGGCGCATATACTCTTCAAACTGGACATCTTGAAAATCTGATATAGCAGCCTCGTAGAAAACAGAATAGCATTCATAAGACATTTTACCTCCAATATATAATGAATTTGCACTGTATAGTTTTCATGACTAGACTAAGCTTGCTTTTCACACTATGTAAATGTTTAGTAAAAAATATTCTCTCCTTACCTTCAGAAATAAACACAATTTTATATTTCTATTTTTTCTGTTTCAGCATAGGTTTTGATACTTTCTTTGCCTGCCACTTTCCAGAATGACGCTATGTTTATTGGATTGTGTCATGAAGTACTTGGTATTGTCTAAACAGCTTTGAAAGCAATTTGTAAACCAGAAAGTAACATCCAGGAGAGCCTTTAGAAATACACAAGAGAATCTTTTCATTACATCTGGAAATTAAAAGTGTTTGTATTGTGATCATATAGCATAAACTAGGGAAGTGATTTTAACATGCATACTTGGTTAACCTGTTTGTCTGTAGAAAAAATACCAATAAGGAAAGAAAAAAAAATCATATAAAAATAAACATCTTCATTATCTTCTAATAAAAACAGTTTTATTAATAGCAACATTGTGTGTATAAACGTCTATATGAATTGGAGTTATTGCATATCACATAAAGGAGAATAGTCTGGTCTCTAAAGTCAGTGCTGTCCCACATAACAACTAAATTAGATAGAGAATGGTGCAGCATCCTGGCAACAGAATCTCCTTGGAGTCATATGATGAGGAGGTGGGATTTTGTGCTGTTGTGCATGTCTATGAAGCAAAGCACGTAGAAAGACCTTCACCAGCTAAATTAACATCAGGGTGCCTGTCAAATTGCTTTTCTTATTATTCGTTCCCCAGCAGTACAGCTCATTCCTAAGTCCCACTCCTGTTACTCAGGCCTCACAGGCCTCCCTGCGCAGTCCTGGGTACCTGTGCTGTTGTGACCTACGAAAAGAGTGCTGAATGACAATAGCTGAAACCTGGGGTGCACTGGGCAATCTGGCTGTGGCTTGCTCTCACTCTTCCCATATTTATTTGACAGAAAGTCTGTGTGCGTCATTTGTGAAATGCTTTATGTTAGCTATAAGTGCTGTAGAAGTCAAAAAACACAAATTAATAGATGAGCTGGCAATGTTTTTGAGAAATTCTCTGAGAGTCTCATATCTTATACCTTCTCACTTGGTCTCTTGTCCAAAACCAAGGAAACATATAGGTCCAGAGCCTGTGCATAGGAGCTGCCATGCCTCATGTGAAGGAAGTGTTTCTGTACACAATGTAATGCTTTAAAAGTATTTCTTCAGGTGCTTACGTTGTCTTCTTTTTGGAAGTCAGCAGCTTGCCTCAGAATATCCTGGAGGTAGCCCAGGGACACGTTGCTATAAGTAATTCTTGTTCCTGGTATATATAATACTTATATAACAAAATTATGTATTTCCTTTAAGCTTTGAAAATAACTGTTTTCATTTTCAATTTGTTTTGTACTTGCATGGATAAATATCTAAAATGTTGTAGATACCCCTGGGGATGGATACACTTGGATGGCATGGGATAGTTCTCACCTTTGGTAGTAAACCGTGATCAATTTTTGTTCTGTTGTGCCACATACTTACCTATTTGTAAGAAAAAAAAAGAAACTTACTTTTTTTTTTTTCTGTTGTCCTGGACTGAAATTAGCTCTTTACTCTATCCATTAAAGTTGTTTGCAGTCCTCTTACCTAACATGGCAGTAAAAAGTTAAGAGAACCTGAGAAAACTCCCATCTTTCTTTATACGTGCAAAAACTTTTCTACTTTAGCTATTTGTGACATTCAAAATGTTTGCTTTAAAAAAACCTAACCCCCTTCTGTTGAACACGAGTACAGATTTGTAAAGAGAACTCCACTTCAGTGATTAAAATATGAGCATATGTATTTATAAGAAGAAACTACTTATCTATATGTAGCTTTAAAATCACGCAATGATGACTAATCACATAATTCAGTGCACTTAGAAGTTAGTGGAAGGACTGCTATTAATTTCAGTGGGTACTGGATGAATTGGTGCTATGGATCTCCATTTTGGGACCTGGTCTAGTCTAGGCTTGGGTATATTAATGGATATAGATGTCTTCCTGTGTTCAGAATACTTCAGTATTTTAAAGAAAACAAAACAATGCAAATGGATATTCTCTCCTGCATTAAATGAGGTTCTGCTAATATTTACTTTGAATGGCTGTTTGCTTAGTGCAGTGAACGTGGAGCATAGTCTACTTTGTCCACAGAATGACATTTCCAAGTGCTGAGTAAATGGCTAAGGAATTATAAAATTAGTTGTTCGAAATTTAGCCAAAGGGATGATGCCAGTTTCTACAGACTGTGTGTGTATTCCAAGTATTAGGTAGTTTCTGTATCATTGCTGAAGTGTAACACACTCCTTGCAAAAAGAACTGTTGCAAGATTTTTTCCCCCCTGTTTTTAAGAGAAGTAGTGTATTATGTCTTTTTTTTCTCCAGCTTTTTTAAAAAGTCTTCTTGAACAGGAAGCACCAAAAAAATACCTCACTGAGATTGTTTATACAATATTTTTCATCCACAAAAATACAATTGCGAATGCAGCAGTGAGCACACAAAGAAAACAACCTGTTAGGGATTTTTTCTTTTTTCTCCATGTTTATTTTATAACGTACTGCACTTCTATTTATAGGCTAATGTTTCACAGCACAAGCTGCCCTGTTTTTTCATAGTTTCCTTGCCTATAGAAAGCTGGTTCTCCTGTACCCACAGTCCTACTACTTTATTCATTTAAATTTTCAGTTTTCTTTTGGGTGAGGAATAATTCTAGATATGTGTGACTGATGCAGATCGCTTTCGGGTGATGAAGGTCACTCTTACTGAATCCACTGTACTGTGGAAGAAAAATAAGGATAAGGACATTTTAGTTAAGTTTCTTATTTATATGGAGCCACTCTTAGTCTTCGTACTTCCTCATCCTTATTCCCTCTAGTCTAGTCTTACAATAACCCGTTCCCATCTCTGTTTTACAAATAATGAGCATGAAATGAATGAACGGTGAAGATAAGACATGTGGGTTCAAAATTAGCCTTGAAATGTGTCTGCCTCAGAAGGAATCCTTATGCCTTGTTACTGTCTCTATGTTCCCCTGCACCCCTCTGGTCCTCGTGAGGCCAGGAAGGAGGATGACTCAAGGACCTAATCCAGAAGACAGGTAAGGCCCCACAAATGAGTATTTCTGCCAGTTTAGACCCTGGCTCTGTAAGTTCAGACCTATCCCCCCAAAAAAGCAAAAGCAGCTTTTCGGAGAATCAGGTGGCAGCAAGGCAGCTCTTTTACCAGCAGTTAGCTGGACGGTTAGTTTTGCCATAACATAAAACCTCACCCTTTGTTATTCAGAACTTGGCTTCAGATATTTATGGCTTCGTCCAGAGACTATCCCGTCTGACTGCAAAGAGAGCTGCAGGAGTCCAGCACTTCTGAAAAGATGGACTCGGTGTCTAAGGCAAAGCATCTGGAATTAGAAGCTGCTTTTGAATATTTGAGTCTTTGTGATTCACTCAGTTAAGAAACAAGCCAGTGGCACAGTCTGAAATAGATTTGCTGTCTCCTGCCTCCCAGCCACGCTCCCTGTGCAGTAATGCTCATGCCAGACCTTGCCATCTCCCACATACTTTCTGACTCATTCTGACCCCAGAATTATTTGCACCTGGTGTTTTATTGAAACTGTGGCCTTCAGAAGTGTTTAATTAAACCACAATAATTTTCTTATCATAAATCTCCAAGCTTTTATCCTTTGTATGTTCCCAAGTGCCTGTATTCTTCCATGACATTTTCCCCGTGGCTCTATTTACCAGCAGTTAGGCTCAGAGGCACACATATACCGGGAGGATGTAGTATCCATCTTCCTTACCTCTGGTTCCTACTTGGTATGCCCAGCACACTCTTCTTTATCGCCATTAATTCCAGCTTTAAAATTCCTTCCTTCCATGAAGCTCTCCTCTTGTGCTTCTCAGCAAAGACTCGTCACTGAGTCTTTTTTAATCTCTGTACTGTTCTGTGTTGCTAAGTCAGAGCACAATATCTTTAGAGCTGGTACATTGTCTGTGTGCTTTACTACTACGAAGACACCTGCAACCCTCATTAATATTACCACTGCCATCTCTCCCCTGGAATCCTTGAACTCTTATTGCCTTTTACAGCATAATCAATTCACTGTGTATGGGTTTTGTATATCTTCTGGCATGAAATTAGGCAGGCCGACATGCATATCCCAGAAAGTAAAAGGTGGTAGTAAGCTGACTAGATAGCCAGCTAGGAATTTCTCTGATAGTGTAGCCATTTAATATTGCTTTGGTGACAAAGGCGTAATATTGACAAAGCAGCATGCCTCTATAGTGGAAATATTATGAGTACGTGGGCCTTGAAATGAACACCGGGCTTATGTTTGTTTCACTTCTTCCCCTCCAAACATGGTTAGAGATTACTGTAGTTGGAGGAGACACACAAGGCTGGTTTTGACTTTTTCCCTAGAAGAAGGCCTCAGAGCACTGAGCGTTGCAGAATCATGCCTTTTGCTTGCTATTCTGCTGTCCGGTAAATCTTGTTTCTTTACTCATATTGGCTTCATAGCCTATATCCTAGGTATTTGGATTGTTCTCTGTGCAGTGAGATTTGTGGAGTTGAACTCACTGTAGCCAAAAACGGATCTGAAAGCGGATTTGCCACTTCATGTAAGTGCTCTAGGCATTAGGTTGGATAGGCGAATTACCTGTGCCACCAGGAACGGGGTCTGAAATACGGGGATAACAGATGCAATTGCTTTTTGTGAAGGATCTCATTCTGTCAGCTTCAGTTAGGTGTGGCTGGAGAACATGTACTGATCAGGGCTTACATATCACTCTCCAAGTTTCTAGGTCCTGTGGTGCTTGTGTAGTGCTTGCCCAATCTGCTGGGAGGAGTCACAAGTCAGAGAGTGCTTATGGGACTCTAAAGCCAAGAGGCTGTGAGCCTAATTTATAAAATGGCCACTGTGTGGATAAAGGGTGGTATCACAGACAGAGACTTAAAACACCTCGGGCATGCTTAAATCTGATTCTGATTGCTCAGCTCCATTGCTAAATCTGACTAAGGCTGCAAGAGGTAGCAGGCAGAAGAGATGGGAGCAGAATCCAGGGTACTCTCTGTATCAAACTCTTCTGTTCAAAGCCCTGCTTCAGCAGAACTCTTGTGTGTCGGTCTGTGTGCTGAAGTTCTCTCAGTGACTTCGGCAGCCTGTTTGGCTAATACAAGGCTTTGCTGCGTTGTATTAGTCTCAAATTAGATTCTTTGTTCTAAGACATTTACCATTTCTGATTTTGGTTCCCAAGGACCATTACAAGTCCACCAAGGACTATTACAGAAGAATAAAAACAACAGTAGGTCCAGGTTGTCCACTGGGCTGATCCAATAAAGGGTAAACTCCCCACCCAAATGGGACAGAATTTATTCCCAGCATTTCAACCTTTAGTGCTTCAAAGAGAAGAGTGGAAAGAAATTTTTAGAAGGAAGTATTTGTCTTTCCTACATCTTCTCAGTTATAAAGTATGACATTACGTGATTTCATTAAAAATAACTGATTCGTTATCAGCTGGAGTAGATGAATAACCAGCCTCAGGTGGGAAATTTTTGGAGTGACATTTCACATACTGGAGTGCCATACTTTTACTAATATGCTAATAAGCCTTTGTTAGGTGATCTAAAAATAGCTTTGGGGATAAGGGTTGGGTTTTAAATAAGGATTCAGAGACAACGTATGTATAACGTATGTATATCGGTGATTAAATTATACATTATAGAACAACATATTTTTTTAAGTGAAATCAGATTTGGTGCTCTTGTATCTTCTGTAGCTGAGACCAGTGAATTCAAGTCCTTTCTGTCAATTGTAAGTGATGGGAGTTTCATTCTGTTCATGATTTTGTGGACCAAAGCTTGTGTATTCACAGTCTGGCGTGCCTTACATCCTACCGCCAAGAAATAGTTCCGTTCTGTGAAGGTGCCTGATCTAAACCCTGCAGAAGAAGCTGCAAATGAAGATGAAATCAGCTTTGCTGACGACAGCTGAGCTGGCAGCCCATCTTTATTCTAAGAGTGTTGTATTTCCTTCCCAGTACTACTGTGGTTTTGTGTCTTGTTTTCATTTTATGGAAAATACACAACACACTGTAATGATGAGCAAAGAATGGCAAATGTTGTTCTGGATTCCTAGACAATGACACCAATCCTGGTAAAGGCAAACATCACAACTACCAAGGAATGCCGAAACAGGAGAGTCATCACGTGTGCTTTCTCTGGTGTTTCTTGGGTTCCTAGCTGTGTGCCTGTTTCACTAAGACAAAGACATTCTTTATTTTATAGGTTTAAAACCAATGATTATAATATGTATGGTGTGATTTTACTGGTCTTGGGACAGTGATTAACATGTGATAAGCTCCCTGGAGAGTAAAAGCATTAAGCTGTTAACAAGTTCCAAAGTGTGCACATGTAAGTTTACAGCAAGATATTGGATGTCTGCTGTAAAGTGTTTAAGAGTGGCTGAGCAAACTCCTGCCAAGTGAAGTCAGTGCAGCTTTGCCACCAACTGCAGTAGATCAGGGTTTCATGAATTGAGGAGGACTACTGGAAATAATTTTGAGCAAAATTCAATATCAGCAATCTGTTTTTCTCTCATTCAGGAACTTAACCTAAAAAGCAACTTAGTAATATCTTTACAGTGAGTGTTTGCAACTCATGTGACAAGAACTAGAGGGGCATTTAAACTTGCTAAAGAAGTCTGATTAAGAAAAGTGGCAAGGTAAGAAAAGTTTATTACTTATCTCCTCTGTGGGCGACAAGACTGGCCACCACCCTGCATTCCAGTCAGATTACTTGTTTAGGAGAATGTAATTCCTGACTTTTTCCCTGAATGGAAGGTATCTAAAAAAAAAACCAAAACAAAACAAGCAAACTTCAATAGAAATCTTCTAACATACTACATGTTTTCAGTAACCAACCAGTAGGCCACCAGATGTTGGCCATAGCAACCAGTATGCTATGGAGTGCCTGGGTCAGAGACATCAAGCAGCAGAACTAACTATTTTGCTTTGATTTCCTTAATTTTTAGCATTCAGAATTATTCTTTATTCTCAATATACTCTTGGTGATTTTATATTTTAAATGCAAGTTCGCTGATGACACCAAGCTATGTGGTGCCGTCAACTCGCTGGAAGGGAGGGATGCCATCCAGAGGGACCTGGACAGGTTGGAGAGGTGGGCCCGTGCCAACCTCATGAAGTTCAACCAGGCCAAGTGCAAGGTCCTGCACCTGGGTCACGGCAATCCCAGGCACAAGTACAGACTGGGCGGAGAATGGATTGAGAGCAGCCCTGATTGAGAGCAGCTGGTGGATGAGAGGCTCAACATGAGCCGGCAATGCGCCCTTCCAGCCCAGAAGGCCAATCACATTCTGGGCTGCATCAAGAGGAGCGTGGCCAGCAGGTCGAGGGAGGTGATTCTGCTCCTCTACTCTGCCATGGTGAGACCCCACCTGGAGTACTGCGTCCAGTTCTGGAGTCCCCAACATAAGAAGGACATGGACCCGTTGGAGAGGGTCCAGAGGAGGGCCACGAAGATGATCAGAGGGCTGGAGCACCTCTCCTATGAGGACAGGCTGAGAGAGTTGGGGCTGTTCAGCCTGGAGAAGAGGAGGCTCCGGGGAGACCTGAGAGCGGTCTTCCAATACCTCAAGGGGGCCTACAGGAAAGATGGGGATAAGCTGTTCAGTAGGGCCTGTTGTGATAGGACAAGGGGTAATGGGTTTAAATTAGAAGGAGGTAGGTTTAGATTAGATATTAAAAAAATTTTTTTTACAATGAGAGTTGTAGAGCACTGGAGCAGGTTGCCCAGAGAGATGGTGGATGCCCCATCCCTGGAAACGTTCAAGGCCAGGCTGGATGAGGCTCTGAGGAACCTGATCTAGTCAGGGATGTCCCTGCTTCTTGCAGGGGGGTTGGACTAGATGACCTTTGAAGGTCCCTTCCAACTCTAACCATTCTATGATTCTATGATTCTATGCCTGTGGCCATTTAAATCCATTTGGGTCACAATTTTTTTTTCTATAATACCAATTTTCTGTATCAATAAAAAAAGAAATATCTACAGCAAGAGCTGACAAATGCTCTCCCTTACATGGTAGCCACTACCTATGAAATGAAAGAGCGCTTGTCCAGTCCAGTTCGTAAGACAGTTGTATCTCTGTATCAAAAGCCCCTGTCACTCGTTGACCAGCTCTACAGAATGGCTTCTGAGAATGACTGGATGTTGAAAGAGGACAATCTGCTTGTGTTTACATACAGTCCCTTCAGTAGCTCATGGCAGACCCCTGCACTCTGAAAATGGTTTTGAAATTCTGCAATAAAGTGGATTCTGAAACCTGCAGCAGTAGGCTTTGCATTCAGGTTAGCGAGGCCCAGAAAAAATGCCTAGATTATTCTTTTGTATGGATGTGTTCTGGTGAAAGGATGGAAATCTGATTTGTGGAAGCAGATCTGTTCTCATGGCATGCATGACTCAAAGCTAGATCGTCAAGACTTTCCCCTCTGAATCAGAAAACTTAGGGGAGTGTTGGTAGAACAGTGTAGCTCTAAAGAAAGCAGTATTTCTGTCACTTCGATGCAGCACTAAAGAGAAATTAACTTTGCTGATTAGGTAGTTTTGCAGGTGGCAGTTAGAGATCGTGCAGTACCTTTCTATAGGGGCAGATCCTTGATGGTTTATACAGCTTTCTCTGTCCCAGTGAACTGAGGGAATCAGGGGGAGTCTTGCCAATGTGTCTAAATACCTGAAGGGAGGGAATGAAGGAGAGGGAGCCGGACTCTTCTCAGTGGTGCCCAGTGACAGATCAAGAGGCAATGGGCACAAATTAAAACACATTAAATTCTACCTGAACAGGAGAAAACATTTTTTGCTATCAAATATTGGAGTAGGTTGCCCAGAAAACAAGGCAAGTAACATAATTGTTTGATGTTTAGTGGGGGACGCAGCAGGAAAGAGGGATCTGCTTTCACACTGCAAATGGTGTTAGTAAAGAAAAAAAAATGGCTAATATTTAAGAGAGATAAGTACATAATACTGAAGTTTTAATGTAAGCAGAAGTATGAAATGTCCAGTAGAAGCTGACACCATGTAATCCAGAGACTTAGGGACAAAATGATAGTCTCACCCCTTAAACTTGTATTTTTTCCTTCATTTTCCCCACAACTGCACTGGTTTTAGAGGCTAGATAGAAATGTTACTATCCTTTTAAGTCTCATGCTAACGTTTACTCCATGTATCATTTATCTAATAGACAAAAATGATTTTAGGGGACATTCCAGTGGATTATTTCTGTGAAAAATCTCACTCCTGAATAGACAATCTGCCACTTTAGAAAATGACTAGTCTGATAAATGCACTGCACTGTTTACAAAAATGTGTTTTATTCCTCTCTCACTCCCATTTAATCAGTATATTATTTTGTAATGGTGCAAAGTCTAATAAGACTTTAATGGCAAGAATTTGGAGCAAGCATATTTTGGGATACATTTCTTATGCAGATAATATAAAATTTGCAATAGTTAAACCTTTGCGGTACCTGTGAGCATTATTGTTTTGCTTATAGAACTTATTTCATATTCAGTTTTTTTCTCTTCTTCCCTCTCTCATTCTTTTCTCTTGGAGGTACACTATTTTCCAGAGAATCAATGTTGTTATTGCCCTAGAGATTAATTTTTGCATTGTAAACCAGTTTTAATGAAAGTGGAAATGTTCACAATGTTTTTTGATAAATCAAAGTTTCTGATAATTCTTTTGATGACACATGGTAAGAGTATACTTAGTGTTACCAACAGAGACTAATTCCTCCCTGTTGTATAAATATACATTTCTAGTATCTGTATTGCATACCTATCAAGTTTAGATGAATTAGGAAATACAGTTGTTCTGTCTGTGCAGCTTTGATATTAAGGAGACACTGATAAATAGTTTGGGGAATATTTCTGAGGGTGTTTTCCTGCATGAGATGACCTTTTATTTCTAGTTTACTTTTTAATTAATTGGTAGTTTGTAAAAAAATGATCTATGATAATGTGGTTCTATTCAGTGTGCTTGCTCTGCTGTTACAAAGCCAGTCAGTTAGTAAATGGGACACAGGCTAATAAATAATTATTAATCCCAAAATTACGTTGGAATCGTACAAGTCTAAGATACCAAAATGAGTAAAGCAGGATCTCTTTACATAATTTCCCCTTAAAGAGGGTTGTTGCAATATTTGCCAAAACAAAGCTGGCAAACAAATGCAAATTTATTTCAATTTTTTTGATATTACAGTCAACAAGGAATTAAAAATAAATGCTCTAATAGTAAGATTCATACTGTAATACTAATAAAAAGAAGAAAGGACCTAAGGCTCACAAATGCCAAATGCAACTTCAACATTCATGTCAAAATTGATCCCCTTGCTATCTTTGCTTCTTTAAATCGAAGTTTATTTAGCTATTTGGACAGCATATGGCCCAGATTTTCGCTCGGTTAGAGCCTTGTCCATTTACAACACCAGCAGCCAATATAATGTCAATTCAGAAATATTGTCAGGACAGAGCTACCATAGGCTGATTCTTAAACATTTTCTGCTTCAGGCATTTGTAGAACCTGAATTGGAGAAAGCAAAGCAGTCTCAAGAACCTGGGCCATGAACAATCCATGGGCAGCTGTGCAAGGTGGTCGTGGAGAGGTTGGTCCCTGCTGTAAGCTGCAAATATGTGGGGAGCATCCTAGCAGGACAGTCCGTACATCTGTCACAACTCATACTGTGTAACAATGTGCACGTCGGCTTTTCCTCGGGCTGAGTGGAACGTCTGTTGTACCTCCTCAGTGTAATACCTAGTTTGTCAGGTATGACAGCTCTCTCCTCGGATGCAATGGAAAGACTCTCACTGATTTTGGTGGGCTTTGGGATGGTGTATGGTTAGCTGATGACCATCTTCAAAATACTGTCATGGACATATGTATCTAATTTTGTATTTTAGATCAGTGATCTCCCAGCTGTGCTGCAATGACAAAGATTTATCAATGAAAAAAAAAAAAAACAAACCAGTTTCTTTATACAATGAACAGCAGCTGACACGAACTATGAAGTAGTGGTTTCTTAGACACATAACACATGCCAAACTTCCACAAAGTCGTTGGGAGTTTGGGACAGAAGGAATGCTGTCTTGTAACATACTCTGCCTGGTGTGCCTCAGATGCAAACCCCCTCGCCCAGACACTGTTGCAATAACATGCCTGTAAGGAAAAGCAAAAGGGCACTCACTTGCCTTTTGGGATTATTTGTGTAAATTGGCCCTGAAAGATGTTTCAGAAATTGTAGCTGGAAGACTCAACTGCATGACTAAAGCCTGCGTAGTTTGTGCCCTTAAGGGCATCATGTAAGAGTAGTCACAGTTACACTGTTAGCACATGCTCCAACCACATGCATACACGCTGCATTGTTTAAATGTTAAGGCTACAACAACTTTTGATCTTTGCTGTGCTTGTGAGTACGTTCAGGGCAGTGGCATAGAACAATCTGAGCTATTAAAAATTCTGTTGCACAATTCCTTCTGGTGGTGTGAGTGTGACTAACCGTGAAATGAGACAGAAATCACACACAGGCTCACAGCGCAGTGCTCCAAAACAGAAAAAAGTTATCTTTTGACTACTTGGATCCTTTGAGTTTTCTCATTAAGTCTGAAGGGGTTTTGTTTAAGTATTAGGCCTGATCCTGCTGCTTACACCTCCTTGGAGTTAAATCCCGTTCATCCGGTATTTGTGGGTTTCCACACATTCCAACAATTTCTACAGCATTACATGTACCTAAATCTGCAGTAAGGAAGATCATAATCAAAACATATAGACTAAACTAGACTAGAACAGTTGAGTTGCAGGGGATCTACAATGATTATCTAGTCCAAGTGCTGGGCCACTTCAGGGCTGACCAAAAGCTAAAGCCTGTTGTTCAGGGCATTGTCCAAATGTCTCTTAAACATTGACAGCCTTAGGGCATCAACCACCTCTCTAGGAAGCCTCTTCAGGGTTTGACCACCCTCTCGGTAAAGAAATTATTCCTAATCGCCAGAATAAACCTCCCCTGGCACAGCTTGGAATCATTCCCATGCATCCTCTCACTGGGTACCAGTGAGAAGAGATCAGCACCTCCCTCTCCACTTGCCCTCCTCAGAAATCCATAGAGAGCAATGAGGTTGCCCTTCAGCCTCCTTCTCTCCAAACTGGACAAACCCAGAGCCCTCAGCCGCTCTTCACAGGACATGCCTGCCGGCCCTTTCACCAGATTTGTTGCTCTCTTCTGGATGCGTTCAAGTACCTTCACACCCTTCTTAAATTGTGAGGCCCAGAACTTTCCACAGTGCTCAAGGGGAGGCCACACGAGGGCTGGTTACAGTGGGACAGTCACATCTCTTGAGCGGCTGGTTGTGCTGTGTTCGATGCACCCGGGATGTGGTTTGCCCTCTTGGCTGCCAGAGCTCACTGCTGACTCCTGTTGAGCCTGCCGTCCACCAGCACCCCAGATCCCTTTCTGCAGGGCTGCTCTCCAGCCACTCCTCTCCTAGTTTATACTTGTGCTCACTGTTACTCCATATTAAGTGCAGAATCTGGCATTTGTCCTTCTTAAATTTCATCCCATTAATGATTGCCTAGTACTCCAATCTATCTAGATCCTTCTGCAAGGTCTCCTGACCCTCAAGAGAGTTAAAACCACCTCCGAGTTGGGGTCATCTGCAAACATGCTAATCGTGCATTCAGCTCCTCCATTCAGGTCATTGACAACTATATTGAACAGCGCTGGCCCTGGAATTGAGCCCTGAGGAACACCACTGGTCACCAGCCAGACGTAGCCCCATTCACCACAACACTTTGAGCTCTGCTCTCTACCCAGTTCTTTTCCCACACTTAGACAACTTGTCCAGAAGGATGCTATGAGGGTCAGTATCAAAACCCTTACTAAAATCCAGAAAAACTACATCTACTGCCTTCCCTTCACCCACTAGGCAGCTGACCTTAAGACAGAAGGACATCAAATTAGTTAAGCAGGACTTTCCCTTTATGAACCCATGTTGGCTGTGCCTGATGATTGCGTTGGTCTTTAAATGCCTTTCAATAGCACCCAGTATAATCTCCTCCATAATTTTTCCAGGACCTGAGTTTAGACTAACAGGTCTGTAGTTTCCCAGATCTTTGTTCACACCCTTTTTGTAAATAGGAATAACATTGTCTAGCTTCCAGTTAGGAGGCACCTCCCCAGACTCCCAAGACCTTTGGCAGATAATCGAGAGGAGCGTTCACTAGCTGCTTCAGTACTCTGGAATGTATCCCAGCAGACCCCATGGACTTGTGAACATTCAGCTGATACAACTGGTCTCTCACAATTTCAGTGTCCACAAATGGAATGTCACTTTTCCCAGAGTTGTGGTCCTCTGACTCAGGGAACAGCGCAGCTCAGGATCTATCAGTATTATTAAAGGCTGAGGCAAAAAACACATTGAATGCCTCTGCTTTTACTTCTTCTCTGTTAGTCAGGTGACCATCTTCAACAAGTATTGGTTCAATGTTTTCCTTAGACCTCCTCTTGCTATCCATGTACTTCTTGTTGTCCAACACAACACTGGCCAGTTTCAACTCTAATTGAACTTTGACCTTTCATATATTCTCCCTGCATAGACGAACCACAGCTCTGTAACCTTCCTGTGAAGCCTGACCTCGCTTCCAGAGATTATACAATTTCTTTTTCGTCTTGAGGTCCACAAGGAGTTCCCTGTTCAGCCAAGCTGGTGTTCTGCCCTGCTTGCTTGACTTATGGCACAGTGGGATTGCTTGCTTCTTTTCTTCTAAAAGGTGCTTCTTAAACACTGAGCAGCACTTGTGGACTCCTAAGCCCTCAAAAGCAGATTCACAGACTATTCTGCTAAATATCTCCCTCAATATCTTCAAGTTTGCTCTCCTGAGGTCCAGTGTAGCAACTCTGCTATCCTTTTTGCTCATTACGCTGAAAATTTTAAACTCAACCATTTGGTGATCGCTGTGGCCAAGACAGCCACCTATCGCTACATCTCCCACGAGTCCTTCTCTGTTCACAAACACCAGAATGTAATACCACAAAAGTTGAAATAGCTCCGTGTTGAAATATGTAGGAAGAAAGTGTTGTCCTGGTAGATCAACAAAGTCCTGAGTTGGTTGCAGTAGTTTCAGCATTTGATCTCTAAGTGATCACAAAATCTCATGCTATTGGACTGTACAGATAGCTGTGGCTAAGAATAGCGGCGGCAAATAGAGATGGGAAAGGTGTGTGTGCTGAAGGGAACAGCAAGAAAAATCCCCCTTTAAAAATATATTCCTTCATTTTATGAAAGAGGAACCACACGTACAAAGTATAGAAAAATCACAACCAGCAGAGAGCATGGAGGTAAGCACAGAAGAACATGGTGGAAGTAGCTGTGAAGCAGCTGTTGTTTTGCCACACCTTCTCTTTGATTCAGAGATTTCTTAGTAGCTGGTCTTCCTCCAAAGGTCACAACTAGCCTCCTATCCTCTCTGCTTTCTGCAGCAAGGCACAGATTCAGTGGTTCCCCAGAAAGGCCGTTGGTGTATTCTCACCAGTAGAACTTTTTCATCCGAGTAGGTGTAAATAAGAGCTGCAACATGGGCTCAGTTTAGCCACTGGGCCCTCTCAGGGACACAGCAAGTCATAGAGTAGAAATTTTTTCCACATTGAGACGAAGATTCTGCTTCTGACTGTGTCACTGGAGTGTTGGGGAAGTTGGGACTAGTTATTTCATCTCTTTGTGCCTTCCTTTCCCAGACTGTCAGAGCTGGGGGGGGGGGAACAAAAAGGTCATCTCCAATGATAAAAAATACTAGGTTAAGTGAGAAGCCCTGAAATTATTGCTATTTGAGGTTTTATTATTAACTTACTTTTATTCAGCAAAATCATTTAATTCTCTCCCTACTGACCATGGATTGATTGTGTGCACAAACACGTTTCATACAGACATTTGTCCATAAACATCTAAAAATTGCTTTTTGCGATCACCTTTAATTGCAAATTTGAGACTTCTTTTTAAATTAATGCTTCCTATGAACACTCATAGACAGCACTTCCAAAATACCTAGAAATGTCTACAGTGAGTTTGTTTACAAAAACAGTGTGTGTGTACATTTTCAATGGATGCACCCAAGTGTGATGGGATGAAATAGTATATAATTGAAAACTGTAACTTGAAAAGGTTATTTCCTGGTTCAATGCAATGTACTTTTTTTTTTTCCTTTAAATGAAACTTTTATCAGCATTGCAATCTCCTGTTAGTAAATAGTAGACAGAAAATAACTGCAGGCAGGCCTCTAGTGTACGTGAACGGAGATCTGATGTGCAGCATATATGACATCAGAAACAACACCTAATCAGCCAGGTTTTTTTGTTTCATTTTGTTTTGGTTTTTGTTTTTGTTGAAGAACACAAGGCAATGCCTTTCTTTGTTTTTTATCTCTACAGCAAACTTGTCATTGGATATTTTTTCCTGTTTGCCTCTGTGGTACATGTATATATATATGTGTATCTAAATTGATATATAGGCTAGGTTAAAACTGACTCCCAAGTGTGTCACCTGTTTAGAAATTATTTTTGCCTTAAAAAAGCACATATAGTGAGGAATTCCCCTGGAGCATTCCAAAAGGAAATCTGATTTTTCAGCTTGGGAGAAATGGCTGCTAATTCTAAACTACCATTTTCATTTTTCTACAGCAGAAATGCACATTTTCCCCAACCATAAAATTTTCTCATAATAGAAATGAGCCAATCCCCAAAGGTGTGGTTATCAAAAGACAATCTCGCCCCAATCTGATTAGAAGCATAAGGCTCATGCCTCAAAATGCTCCAGGGTGTGATTATCTTATGATAACCGTACCCTGTATCATGTCTTATTGATTAACTAATAAAGCTTCAGCATTATTATTCAGAAGAGGAACTAAGATATCAGCAAGAAATCTGATTCTGGAATGGGAAAGATTCTTTGAAGCTCTCTGAATAACCTCTTTTGTTCAGATTATAGCATCTCTGAAATTATGGGGTCACCAGATGCCAGTTTTTGTTTCTTATTCGTGATTATATCAATGGTATAGTAAAACTGAACCATATCCAGATATATACTTATGTAAAGAAACATTTACACTAAACTATTCCCTTTGCATTTATATTGCAGATTTAGGTTACACAGCAGATTAGAATTGCATTCTCTAGAGACGATTTTGTAGTCCAGACACTAACTGTGCACTTCATTCGGTGCAGCTGTAAGTTTTGTGTACGGTTATGGAGTGGAGGGTTCTCCATTCCAGCAGGGAATTGCTCCCTCCATGCCCACACATTGTATAAAAAAAGGGATAATAAAGCCAGCCCTTGGGTTCCTGTGTCTCCCAGTTGGAGTCATCCAGAGCTATAGGCTTAGTTCAGCTGTTTATCCCTTAAATCTCCTAAACAGTAGCATGAACAGGTCTCAAACCAGTGCTGGAGCTTTAACTGCACAGCCGCTCTCTCCCCGCCACCTCTGGTGTGTAGTTTGTTCTGTATAAAAAAAATATTTCATGATGTGGGACTTGCTTGAACAGGCAATCTGAAGGCTAATGTCACAGCCAACAGATTCTGGTCTGCTCTACATCTATGAAAAGCTGGAATTATTTCACTGACTCCAGTGGAGCAAAACCAGGTTAACAGATACATCTAAGAAGAAAATACGGCTGATGTATGCAAAACAAACCTCACTAGGAATTCCCTCGCAGTGCAACTTCTATATGCTGATGGCGAAGGAGGCAATATGCCCCTTCTGTTAAGAGTTAGACGCTTTTTTTGGAAGAAGAAATGCAATATTTAAATCTGTACTGCAATCTTATCTTCAGATGAAAATTTAAAATCTGAAACATTTGTGCGAGCCCCTCATGTAGGGATGTACATCTTACACCTAACAAAGGGATCGTTTATTGTACAGAAGTTCAGTCCCCACCATAGTGATCCACTGTAACAAATTCTTTGGCAAATTTACT
The DNA here is from genome assembly GCA_009806455.1 of Tetrax tetrax. Lineage (NCBI taxonomy): Eukaryota > Metazoa > Chordata > Aves > Otidiformes > Otididae > Tetrax > Tetrax tetrax. Next base: position 1,023,053 of record WHYT01018003.1, on the reverse strand, counting down.
GTATCTCTTGTGTTACCTTCCTCTCCATTAATGGAGAATGTTCATTTCTGTGGCTGGCTGGAGCTAACTGGAGAGTAGTCATTCTGCCCTTTCATGATGTGTGGCAAAAATAGTTTGCTGTTCCTATTGCCAGGACAGCTTCCTTTTGGCTAGTCACAGAGGGAATGTGGGTATAGATTGGGCTCTGAAAAACACTGGCATCTGCGTTGTTGTGTTACCTACAACATCCCGAAGCAGGTTCACATGACTAGTAGACAAAAATGTTGTTTTCCTTCAGCGTTCTCACGGATGCTCCTACCACCATGGCAGTGCTGCCATTTTTCATCGGGAATTGCAAAAATCTCTGGAAGAAACAAGGGGTTAAAACTGTAACCTGCCTCTATTAAAAATTTATTTCATAAGGTGAGTGACGTTATCCTAGGGCATACACCCATAAGAGGAAGGATAAATCACCCTCTCGAGTATCTCTCTCACCATTGACAATAGGAAAAGAGTCAAGATGACTAGTTTGGGCAGGACGCCTAGTTTTTGTACAGTCAGGGGAGGAGAGGGGATTTCTGCCTTTATTATAACCAAGTCTCAACTGGAGCTTGGATTATTAGTATATGGTTTTCATTGTTGCACCTCCTTTCCTGATCAGCGTAGTAAATGCCACTTTGCCAGTCTGTGCACTGTGGAGCTCTGTGCAGCAGAGCTGCCTGTCTTCTGCACTTAAGATTTAGTGCCAGGCTTGCTCTCAAGTCTCATCTTTCTCTGTACAATGGTTATCCTAAAGAAAAACATACAGTTCCTGCTAAAAATACATCCTAGTGGGGAAATCTCCCCCTTCAATGGTACCTTTCTATTCCATTGTTGATTACTACAAATAGAGTTCATCCTGAATGATAATACATATTCTTCTTGTCTTGAATAGATTACAGTCCAGGTGACAGAAAGGGAAGAGGCAGGGCAGATTTAGAAGCCCAGAAGGCAAAATGGTCTTTTTTTTAAATGTCAAGATATTTTATCACTCTCTTTCAACTCCTTATGGCAATTACAACTTAGTTTTTGTATGGTGTCCATAAAGTATTTTTGCAAAAATATTTCTGGTTTCATTCACACTTTTGTAGTGGGAAAGGTCATGTTCTGTAAGTATAAGGCTATGTACAATGAGCTTAATCTTGTTCCAAGAATTCTTTTTTCTTTTTCTTTTTCAGAGAGAAAAAAACCCAAATGGTCATCCTGACCATCAAAAATAAAGTCAACATCTTTCAATTCCCTGAAACATCCTAGAATGAAAAGCACACCTTCAGGACAGGTCAAATGGGTGACTACTAAAGCAAAGGACTCCTGTGCTCCTTACTGTACATCACACTTTCTATTCATCTTAAGCAGAAGCCCACTGGCTGAAGTATACATAGTAAACGGTTCTGGTCCCTTTGATAAGATGGGCAAGGAGCCTGATTTGCACTCTAATAGTCTCAAAGTCCTTTTGAAATTTAAGAGATGATCATCTGTTTCTAACAGAATTACTTTACATGCAGAAAATTTGTAGCTGAGTATAAAATCTCTACTCCTCCAAATCGGAGGGATATCATTACAAATGAAAAACATTCTTGGGGCACCTCTTGTCAAATGCAGGGTTACGTTCAATGGCTGGGTTGTTTTTTCCTGATCTGGTCACAGTTGTACACGCCAACAGCAGATGCTGTGAGAATGCCTTCCATTTGCCTTCCTTTCTCTGCATGACTTCTCTCCTTCTGCTCCTGTTGCTTAGTTGCCCTGGCCCTCACTGTGGGTTCCTGCGTGGTCTCCACCGCAGCGAGGCCCTCCAGGTGTGAGCAGTGAGGAGTTCAGACCCCTGCACAGCCTGCAGAGCATTTCTGGTAGCTACATAAGATTACTGATCTTCCAGCCCGCTGCGTTGCCAGCTCAGATCATCAGCACCAAAACGTCGTTTCAATGAGACAAGAATAATACATCTGAAACATGGTGATGCTCTAGAACAAGACATTCTACATTATTTCTAGCAGAAATATGTGTACACATTTCTTTGGAAACTAGTAATACTTCATGTTAAAGTTCAAATTTCCCTGACTTCTTGATCTGTTTTGCCCAAATCTTAAAAATATTTTAAGCACCCTGGAATAGAGCATGTAAACAGACTTTTTCCATAAAAATTTTTAAAATTATGTATTTAATTAAATCTTTATGTGCAATAAACACATAAAAGATATTATATCTGGAAAATACTAATCCAAGAATTCATATATAGTTTGTTGCCTGTTTAAATGTAAGAGCATGCAATTAATAAAGAGGGAGGATTTTTGTTGGTTTGCTAATTTGTTTAGTTTTTTTCTTGGCCTTATTCTAGGCAATGTATTGGGTTTGGAACATGTCAACAGTTACAGAGGCACTGCTGTAATGAAGGGTTGAATGTCAGTATCCTCATTATTCCAAAATGGTGCCTTATTCCACAGATAGTTTCACTGATTCAATACAAAAACTTGCACAGTAAAGTATTCTTCAGTACCAGAAAAGGAATGAGAGCCTGGTCCTGTGCCAGCTGGGACCCAATTTTGTCCACTGGAAGTTGGAGAGTAGTTTTAAAAAATGTGTGTGTTATTTTCACCCCTGCAACAGGAAATGCAACTACCTAAATCAACACATAAAAAGGCAACACATGGAGTTAAGTGTGGTGCCTAAAAGCAGTAATGTAAGAGAAATAGTACTTTAAATGCTGTACAGTGCTATTTTAAGCAGAGGGTTTTGGCAGATATTAATTTTTTTTTAAAGACTACAAAAGTGTTGTTATTGTTGGATAAAAATAACAGCTGCAAGGGAGGCTGAAATTCTTTCTGAGATAACAAAGAACAAAGGAAAGACTTTGCATCAGGATTTGTGTAAGTTTTAACAGCTAAATTGTGCTCTCAGCTCAGTGGGCAGGATTGCCACTGAAGGCATTGTGTGACCAAGTTAGGCCATGCCCGGGGGAGAATTTGGCCCAAATGGATGACCAAATCCAGGGCTGAAGGCCAGCAGCCAGTGAATGAATTGTCCTTTCATTGAAGCTCTCCAGAAAGTGAAGAGGCTCATCTCTAGGGCTGTGTGCTCTGACAAAAAAAGGAGCAAGAGGGATTTCAGTCATGTCAGTCCCCTACCCCGTGCAGCCCAGCAAACTCCAGCACCAGCAAAGCGATGAGAGAGCACATTGCAGCACAAGACTGCATATCAACACTTCTCTGGAAGAAGTGGAATACACCTGAATGCTGTTTTTAGAGTGCAAGTTGTTTTTGCTACTGCTTGGAAAATGAGTAATATCCCTAATTGAAGTCTTTTGTTTTCAGGTTTAGGACCAAACAAAAAACAATACAGTTCCTGGTCCCCTAAGCCAGAAATGGGCCTTTGTGTGTGATGTGTATCAGTCTGGAATGTTTATTCTGTGCAAACGAAATAACAGGATAAAGCAGAGTCTGCTCATTCCTGAAAAAGTTAGCACAAGTGCCCCGAAGAGATTCTTGTTTTACAGATTCTGGTCTACGGGCTGTTTGGTCTATGGCTTCAGAAAATTATATGCTTTTCTAAGTCTTTAACACTCCTTTTTAACAGACAAGGCTGGTTCTACACATTTTGGCAGTGCAAGGTGGATTGAAAAATGCAGATGTGAATGAGTGTATTTTTTTTATTACTGGAATATGTGTTTCATTCACTGCAAAGACAAAAGGCAGAAGGGCTTGGCAATGAGGAAGTCCCTTTGAGGGGGGATGTAATACATCATATTCTGCCCTTGAACAGTGGCCCTGGATCACACTGCCATAGAGGCAATGGCTGATCAAGCGCCACCTTTATGGGGTGACAGGCTAAGACAGAAGCATGCAACTCCCATCAGGCACAGTCAGTGCCAGCAGCAACTCTCAGGTCACTGAAGTCCTTGCTATCAAACTTATATGGGACCTAGACTAATGCATAGGCCTGTGCATTACTGTTCTCTTGAAAACGTTTTTTCTCATTTCAGAAACTGATAATATAATTTGCTTCCAGTTACTGTGGATGCACAATGGGTTTGCTTGATTTAAAAGGGAAAGAAGGACAGAACAGAATAACTTTATACTGGACCTTTTCCCACTCTGTGAGTGACTTGCAAGTTATATTTTAAGCACAACCTCATGCTTTCCTTGAGCTGGGCGATAAGAACCCCTGTGAGAAATAAATCCAAGTATGTAAACAAATGATAGAATCATGGAATAGTTTGGGTTGCAAGAGGCCTTCAAAGGTCATCTAGTCCAACCCCGCTGCAAGAAGCAGGGACATCTCCAACCTGATCAGGTCACTCAGAGCCCCGTCCAACCTGGCCTTGAATGTTTCCAGGGACGGAGCACCAACCACCTCTCTCAGCAACATGTTCCAGTGCTTCACCAACCTCATTGTAAAAACTGTCTTCCTAATATCTAGTGTGAAGCTACTTTCTTCTATTTTAAAACCATTACCCCTTGTCCTATTAGAACAGGCTCTGCTAAAAATTTTCTCCCCATCTTTCTTGTAAGTACTGGAAAGCTGCTATAAAGTGTCCCCGAAGCCTTCTCTTCTCCAGGCTGAACAGCCCCAACTCTCTCAGCCTGTCCTCATAGAGCAAGTGTTCCATAACTTTGATCATCTTGTGCTAAATCTGCACTATCGGAGGCAGCCTAGAAAGAGATGTCCTACTGCTAGCTAAAGCATAGGTGAATAGCCTCTCTGTTAGGCCCTTCAATGTCTTTAGTCTATAGCCAAAAAAAAAGTTGGACGTTATAAAGCTGAAGGTAGTAGTTCCTGAGTTGTAGGCACCCAATGGCATTTTTAACATCCAAATTTTATCCACCAGAATGCTGGCAATTTGGCACCTTGGAGTGGGGTTTGTGGAAGACAGCTGAGTGTGGAGCTGCCAAAGCTGGGCAGTAGTGCTGACAAGGAGAGAAGGATATGTTTTAAATCGTATCCTTTGCTCAGAATTGACAGTCTTACCCTGGGCAACAAAAGATGCCATTTTTGAATCACTCTGCTGAACCTTTTCCTTTCTCTGAAGGAGCAGAGAACTTCATGATTGGCTTTGGGAAACCCCATGTTGCCCTGCTGCTCTGGAGCCCGCTGCAAGCCTCTGCAGAATGTGCAGTGTGTACTGCCTGACAGACTGTCCATTACTGCCATTTTTCTTATACTGCCCTCTGTGCCTGCTTATTGTCTCTTCTTTTTTTTTTTTTTTTTTTTTTTGTATTAAGATTATAAGACTTTTAGGGAAGGGTGTGTCATTTTGCTCTTTGTTTTGCCTTTTGGTCGTTGCATGGCATTAGCTCATTATGGTCCTAGACCAGGAAAGAAAAGCAGATCTCGCTCTGTTTGTGTTCTTGTGTCTGTTCAGGGAATAGAAGCAGTGTCACCTGATGTGTAACCCGGAGAGCAGAAATTAGGATTATTGGTGGTGAGCTTTTTACAAATTGATTGTTGGTAAGGAATTAAGAAATTACTTGCTGACTACCATTACAGATAGGTAATTTGGAAATCTGGAGTGGTGGGTAAGTTCAAAGAGTCTATATACTATACCCTGTAAATTTATATAGAGCCAGCCACCTTTACATCTGAGCAATTCTTTATTGTTTGCTTAAACAGCAGGGAGTAGAAGAGAGACACCTTTGAGAGTCTTCCCCTGTGATGTCATGGGCTCTATGATATCTGGGATGGGCTTTGATTAAAACACTACCATTGCACAGGATGGGAATGGTGCATTAGTTGTCATGTAGTAACAAAACTGCTGCTAATCAGCAGGCAGATCTAGAAGACCTAGTTTAACCTGTTTCACTAGTAAATAAATATTTGGCTTCAGATAATAGTTAACATTAAAAAATAAAAAATCAACAATTTTAACTTTCTAGAAGAACAGCCGGGGGATGGTATCCAAAGGAAACTCTTATGTCCATGTTTAGTTTTATCTATATTGCATTGAATTCATCTCACCTAATTTTTGCCGTCTAGAGACTGGACACCCAGCTGTCTAGACTCCCTCTCTAGTCTGTGGAGAAAATGCTAGATGGGATCAATCACCTGCCAGAGGTGCTGTCTTTAGATATCTGTCTCAGATGATGTGAATGTGTCTCTGGCAGTGCCTATTTCTCTACTTTATCTGTAAGTGGAGGCTTACGACTACCCCAGCTAAAAGCCCAACTTTTAAATGCGCACAGTTGAGAAAGAGCAACCCTGCCTTTCTGTGTGCACATGCGTCACCTTTCCAACTGCTTTCTTTCACTGGAAATGGAAAAGCTTTTCAAGTCAGGAATTGTATTCTATGCTAAAGCGGTGTGGTAGCACTATACTACCCCTTACTTGACAGCTTATTATGATCGCTGAGTCTGGGCAGGGAAGGGATGTCCTGGGCTGATGAGACATCCCATCTCCCATGAGAATCAGTGGGAAGTGCCAGGGTTTGTAGCTGTGCTGGGTGAACCACACTTCCTGGCCTTGGAGTGGGATCAGCAGGGGTTCTGCAGGTTCTTTGTGGCTATCGTGTGAAGTATATACACATGCGCCACAAGAGCTGTATGAGTAGAGGAGCACATGTCGGATTTGCTTAGGAAGTAGGAAAAATATTTCCATGTGTAAATAGTGAGACAGACATGGAACAGACCTGTTTTAGTAGTAAGGAGAGACTGGCAGAACTCCCCTCCTGGAGAGCTCCTCCTTTACCCCAAATGATTCCAACTGCAGTGGACTCCTAACTTGGGTTCCTCATAGGGGGTGTGGAAAGAAATCAGACTGTGGCTGCCTCTTGCTTCTGCCAATAAAGAAAGAATAATTCAAGTCATTAATTCTTGTGCTCCATGCAATAACAATCAGTTGGTGGGCAAGCTGAGATGACTGCCAAATTTCAATTTTCTTAGCAAAAAAATTAATAAACACCATTGTGAAGCTCATGTAGAGCTAGCCAGCTGCCAAATCCTGCTCAGGAAAGAAAGCAGATAAAAACCAAGTACATTATTACTCCACCTTAGCTAGCCCATACCACAAACTTCTTTCTCTCCACTTGTCTGCCACTCAGACATTTAGACAAGCTGTCATTATCAGCCACCCGCTGCCCCAGCTTTGTCCCAATTTTTTTAAGCCCTACAGCACTGTCATTTGATGTGTCTGGTGAGAGAATTAAAGTAGATGAAGACTGAGGATACCACTCCCTTAGGTAATGATGTATTCTGATTCCCTCCAGCTATCTTCCTGACAACTCAGTCCTCCTCATCCTGGCCCTACTCCCCTCTTCCACAGACCGAAGAATAATTAAAACTCCTCTACATAAGACATGGCTTCATTCAACATTCAGCTTAGACTCTGTTAAAAAATACTTGTGACAGATGGGGTATATTCTGTGCCATAGCAATATGATAGTTGGCATGCAATAGTCAGCAGGGAAAGCAGACAAAAATACCTGGCATGCAAAGGCCAGGAAGGAAAGGAGACAAAAACACTGAAGTGTTACGTACTTTTGAAACATAACCTTAAATAAGGACTCATCAATTTAAACCACAAATCCTAGACCCTGAAATTATTATGCAGGTACTATCCTGAATGCATTCAGCAAAGATAAAACCACTGAAATATATCTCTTAATCCATCAGGTATGCAAGAGACCTTAGGATGAGATGGGACGTGCAGTTATTTTGGAAATCCATCAGTACTGTAAGTCAAGAGAGCTGCACCTTGGAGGTCAGCATGAGTGGGTCAAATTTTCTTGCTCCAAAATGCATTGTAAAGCAAACAGAAGATCTTTAATCAAGTGCAACACAGTCAGTTCAAGTTGCCTAATAAGGGAACTTTGGGAAGAAAGTTTCTAGAATAAGCAGTTTAAATACCATCAGGCTGTCAAAACATGCATGCTGGGGTGATCCTGGAAATGTTCATTCTCAGAACTTGTTCTTCCTACTAGTAGTAGCACTGCTTGTCCCTAGTGTAATTAGTCAGATGTTTAGATGCAGCATTTGGCACTAGGGAGCTTTCTTCCCATGTTAGAAATGCAGGCAAGGGAATCAAAATCTATGTCCAAAAAGCCCTACAAAACTAATTTTTAACCCACACTCAATTGTCCTGACGAAATGATACTCTCAAAAAGCAAAGCTCTCATATCTTGTGATATTATCACAGCCTTGGAATGTGTGCACAGCCTTCCTTGCAGAGTTACTGTTTTTTTTCTTAATTGTTTTAAATAGTTGATGGATCACATGCTATCATAACAAGAAAAACAGGTTTGATAAAACAGAACAAATATGCCAGTGAGCAGAATGTGTAGTCATAATTATTTTTTAAGAGATAAAATGGGCAAACATGAGATGTAGGGTCAGAATAAGACTGATTATGCCATGGTTTCCTTAACTATGAGGACACAGTTTCACGTTCCTCAAGCCGGTACACAGAACACATACTGGCCGCGAGAGGATTGCTCTCAGAGCAGTTTTTCTTTGCTGCCTATTGGGCAAGACAACACACATGGCTCTGACCTAGGCTGCAAAGGGACTCTTGGCTGTGATGAGCCACGGAACCCTGCAATGTGCATTTCTTCAATTCTACAAACTCCCCATCACTTTCAGTGCAACCTGAATTGCCCATTTTATGTCTGGAAAGGGAGACTAAGAAATATATTCCTTTAAGAGTAATCAATAGAGCTATCTTGCCTGGGCAATGAAGGATATCAGCTGCAGACTATTAACATTCTTGGTGAATGACTTTAAAAGGGAAAGGAGAAATAGCAACACCCAGTAAAGGGGAAGAAGTTCTCACCGTGACCAGACCAGGAGAATGCGCACAAATACAGTGTAGCTGAAGGACTTGTACTGCACAGATGTACAGAGGATTCCGCCCCCTCCCCCCCCCCGCACAAGACATTTATTAGTTTTTGCTTGGCTCTTAGCTCTCTTGTTTTTTTTACCTATAAGTGAAATAGGTGACTGCATGGTAAAAATTTTCTTTGTCAAGGCTGTAAATGCTCTACCTATCACATAGTCCTCAAAGAGTTAAACTGGGAACTGAAAGAGATATGTCATTGACTGCGTAGTCCCCAGAGAGGGCACCTGCACTTAAGGAAAGGCCATGAAGGCACATGAAGGCTTAGGCACTCTGTTGGTGCAGTTCCAGCTGAGCTGGCTTGAAAGCAAATAAAATCTAAAAGGTGGATCCAATACATCAATCTTGCAACTACTCACAGAGAGGAACTCAACCAGTGCTACAGCTGGAGCTCCTGTGGGTGAGGGACTGTGACTGAAGGTGTGTGATGGTCCCAAAATTAAGTCAGTACAAGTTTGGTGGGTTTTCTTTTTGGTTTCATGACCTTCATAGATTGAGCTTTCAGGAGGTGTGGTTTAGACATCAGAAGTCATACATCAGCAATTATACACTTAATTGAAGTTTATTTGCCTGTAAAATCCTATTGCTGTTTCACCACATAATTTAATGAACAGTCAGATATTATTTCCTGTTTCCTTGGTGCTGGTAGCAATAAGTTTGGGCTTTCCTCTTGAAGGCACTGGAGGGATCCAGCAGGATGGTGGCTGGGTAGAAGTATTGTTATCGCCACATGTGAGGTCCACTCTGCACACAGAGTTGTATCTGTAACTAGCCAGTTACAGAAGAAAAAAGAGAACAGTCTGTTCCTGGTCAAGAGGTCTTGCTTTAGTGGCTAATTGGAGAGTCTTTCTGCCAAACTCATAAAGAGGAGAATGTATTTACCCTCTTATCTGGGGAGATGGAAGTTGGCTTCAAAGAATGGGGTCTGCTCAGGATTGGCTAAGGAAGGTCTGAGCTTGTGGATATGCCTCCTAAAGATAGTTGTGCTGAGCTGGCTGAGCCAGGAAGCTGTATTTCTTTCATGTGTGGACTTTGCTTTGATATTTCCTGGTCAATAGTTGATCTTCTTGCCTGAGACTCAGAGATTTTATGGGAACAGCTCTGCTGAAGGTATAAACTCTAATACAGAAGATTCTGGGTTTCCTTGCTTGCATCTGTGACTAATAAAGGAAGAGGAGTCATTTTGCAACCTAAGCACTTTGCACTCTGTTGTCCATTATTCGTGGAGAGACCTGGGATAACAAATGACACACTGTGTAGAGCCAGCCTAACCATTTGGAAGAACACTCACAGCAGGAAAAGCAGGGGGAGTGTGGGAGAGCATGGGATGAGAGAGCAGCCTCCCTCCTTGAAACTGCTTTTGTAAAAAAAACTCCATTAGACATGAGTGACCCTGATTCTTTTGGTTTTTCTTAAGTGAAATAAGATATAGCAGAGCATACGGCCTAGCAGTGATTGCTAACTATGCCAAGTGATGGGATAAAAGAAACACATTTAAGAGGATATTTTCAAAAAAAGGAAAAATTTAAAAAGATAACGCGTTTGGTATTTTCATATGAGCATGTCAATCTGCAGTTTGTTCTTTATAAGAAGACTATCATATCTAATTAAGTCTGAATGCATTTTTAACACGTCTGGTTTTCTAAGCGAGTCAAATATTTAAAATCGCCCTCTGATGACAACCTGAGAATATGACTTTCCAGTAAGTTGTAGTAGTTTTGCTTAACTTTTCTTAAATGTGTTTGTATGTAAAGTGCCTGAAGTAAAAGTAATGCTGGGATTGAGAGAACAAATACTTAAAGTTAGAAAATTTTCAAACTTCAGAGTGCAATATTAATTTGTCAGTGCACATCTTATATATTTTACAGGAGCGAGCTAATAACGAACTGCCCTATGCTTTCATTAGGACTGTGTGTACCATATGGTGAGAATACATTGGGCGTTCCTAGGCATATAGTCATCCATCTGAACCATTCTACTTATCTTAGTGAGGGTGTCAGAGCACATTTGAGACCAAATGGTTTCTAGATCTGCCTGCTTGATGTTACCTCTCTTTCTCCCCTTCATTGCTCCCCACCCATCTCCCTGGCTATGGTTTCCCTGCTGGAGTTTTTCTCATTGCTCCTTCTCTTGCTCCTTCTCAATTGCTCCACCAGCTCCCACAGCTCTTCAGCCTCCCGCCCTCACCTATGTACCCACCCTAGTGACTTCCCCGGTCTCTGTGACAAGCTCACGGCTCCTATGGGCTCTCTCATTCCCAGTTTTAAGTTTCCTTGCCAAATCCAACAAAGAAAAAATTGGGAATTGAGAAATGAAATAGAATGTGAAACTGAGGTCAGAGTTGTGAATGCTTTCATGCTGATTGTGCAAAGGATCTCAGCGTGAGTCCAACTATGTAAGCTGCCTTCTGTAGCGTGACTGGGAGTGTGTGCATCTGCTAATCCTAACCCTGCCTGCATCCAAGGCTGTGTTTATTTTCAAGTACAGAGCTATCATTCCTCCCTTTAGTCTCTTTTTTTTTCTCTATCTCTAAACAGTGAAGTATCAGGAACACTTTAAGCCTCATAACAGAACAGTGTCAAGAGAGTAACAGAGATTAATGTTGGCTGGAGTCAGAGTGAACCAGTGACAAGAGAGCACATTAGAAGTTCACTATTTGTGATATATATTATGTTTTTTTTCAATATCTGAGAAGCATTTGGGGAGGTAGAACATTAGGTCTTTATTGATGCAGCTCTAGAGAGATGTAAAACAGTGCACTCAAATAGGTAAAATGCTGCTGAAAATAATTTTGAAAACATGTAAGGGGAAATATTGAATGATCTTTCAAGGCCTCTTTTCTGTGATATGAACACTGCTGCCATTATAGGTGACACTAAACTAGTATTGGCCAACATACTGCATAAAGCTCCAGGATAAAATTAGCTGGGAGTCTTTTCAGAGATGCCACTCCAACTGCAGTTATTTTCTGGGAGTGTTACCTGCCCTCAGCTGTAGCCCCAAACCTGTAGCAATCGCTACAAAACTCAGCAATAACCAAAGAATTCTGCATTCTGTGTAGCTGCAATCTCTCTTTCAGAAACCTGTCTTCCCAAACCTTCTGCTCCTTACCTGGTAACAGAGGTGAGTTGAAGACCATCTTATTTTTAGGTAGGACATCTTCCTATCTCTGGTTAAGAAATTAGTAGTCCTAGTGGTTTCTTTACCTCTATTCTCACAACTATAAGTGCTGGGAAGTGAAAGCTGTAAATTCAACCTGTGCCGATTGAGATGAACACATAGGATGGAAATGGAGAGAGCTGGTAGATGTAGTCAGCTACTTCCTGACTTCCAGTGCTCCCACATGGCCAGTGGTGTGAGGACCCCAACAAACTGAGCCAAATAATTCAATGTCATGCTCTTGGGTCAGCAAGGTCCATTCTCAGGCAAGTACAAGGATAAACACATGTCACATAGGTAATGGAAAAGTTTAATCCAGGTGAGGAATCCTCTCTCCATTCCCCTTTTGCTTAGTCATGTGCTGTAATTTGCTTAGGCAATTACCATGCAAATATAAACCAGTGCTGCAACATGTATGGCACCTGATATTTGTATTTATTCAAAAAAACATGGCACTAGGAAAAAAATGTAACTGCTTATTCTAACAGCACATTGTGCAGCTTCCAAGAGCTTAAAAAGTGCAACAATAGGGTTTAAATTCCCTGTAAGAAACAGGACAAGGACGCCCAATCTTGTTCTCCCCTGACTGATTACAGTGTGTTCTGGGACACGGACAGACACTGTGCACCCAGCAAGGCCTGGCAGACCACCGGAGCGGCTGAACTCTGCTCCTTGGTTTGCCACTGCTGATCGTGCTTTCTGTTTCTCCAGAACGAACCGTGTGTGTACTTAGTCTTTAGAAGTCCATGATCCTGGGCACCTCGCTCTGCATCCCACCATGTTTCTGGCAAAGCAAGACTCCAGAAGGGTAATACAAAGTGATGGAGTGAGAAATTTAGTATTAAAATATTTGTTTGGGGCAGTAGAGTAGGTAATTTTTTCTCATATATACTATCTCAATTGCACAGCTAAGTGGATACTGGTGGTCTTCTAAACTTGAAAGAAGGACCACATTATAGCTGTTTCTTAAGTGTGTATGTAGGCAAGAAATACAAAAGACACTGAAACACTTTAGCACTGTAACCTATGGAGCAGCCTACGTGGCTTGATATCCATGTTGTTTCAGCATCCAAAGGTGAAGTGGGCGTGGAATCTAGAGCAAACCAATCACCACCTGTTTATTAAATAGAAAACCTTTTTAATGTCAACGGGTCCTACGAAGAATGCCAAAAGATCTTGCAACACTAGCTTCTCCACTAATTTAACACTAAGTTTATGCACAATTAGCTTTTGCATATTTTCTTTATTTTGTTTTATTTATAAAATTCCAATTTCCTTACCAACAAATCTGGTGTTGAGCAGGAAAAAAGGAGGAATTTTCAGCCCCCCCTTCTTTGCTTCTGCCACGAGAAAAAAGAAAGTCAAAAGTCAATCCTTACTAGAATAATTGTATCTGTTGTCCTTTGGATCTTCTCTCAAGAGTCCTCACAACCCATCCCAAGTCAAGAACTTTTCTCCCTCTCCTAAAAAAACTTTAAGAAGCTTTTCTGTGCATTAGGCATCATGAAACTGATTGATGGTTCACAAATGGAAATTATTTGGTGATTTAGACCAGATCTTACTGCTGAAATGTTGGTAAGCTGATACACTAGAACTGAATCTATGTGTGTTAATATGATTCAGGCCAGAACACTTGTATTTAAACAATTTATTTATTAAAAGAGTATTTAGACTGAGTCTCATATTTCAGTGACACAGACAAGCAAACATTTTTTTCCTCTTAAAACAGAGTATATTCACTTTTCTAATTAATTTGCAATGCTGTTAGAAAATGGTGCTTATGACATATAAGACAAGCATACCTGATCCTAAATGGATGCTACTGCTCAGTAGCATCAGTGCCTGCAGCAAGAAATACTGAAATTGGGAAGAGTTTAAATTCTGAGATTATTTAACTTGGGTTTTTTTGTTTTGTTTTGTTTTAAACTAGCAAAAAAACCTACTTTTCTCATCTCTACAGCAAGAGTTTTACACTGTATTTTTTTTTTTTTTCTGTGAGGAGTGTTCTTCTAAAATTCTTTAACCAAAAGGAGAAAAAGAGACTTCTATTGCATAAGGATTATTATCTTGCACCAGTTTGAAGATCTTTACACACCTAGACACCAAAGCAAAGGTGAGAGGCCAGGCTGGGGCACTGATGACATCCTGCAGCCCTTACTTCAAGACACACTTCAATCCACCATATCATTATAGTGTTTTGTAGTGTAACAGAGCCTGTGTGTCAAAATCAAATGTGAACATCCAGGGCATTGCCAAAGCAATGGTGAACACCCCCACACCTATAAAAAGCAGCAGCTCAGGGAGTGCTGGTAACCAGGAGCACTTCAACCAGAGCAGGCAGAGCATGGCATGGCAGTTTGGGCAGCAGTTTGTGTGGGAGGGTGTGCAGGAAGAGTGCAGGCACCCTACCAGCTCAAGAGGTGAGTTCAGTTGGTGGTTATCACCCTTTCAGAAGGAGCTTAGCCATAGTCTTCACCCAGTGGAAAATTTTCCTCTGCACTCACCAGACTGGATGTGGCAACCCAGATGGAGCTCCTGCAAAAACACACAGCCATCCAGGTCTCAGGCTGCAAGGTGTGCCAGAGCCTTTCAATGATGGCAGTAGTGAGGGCAGCTGTGTGAGGTGTGACCAGGTGGATGATCTACTCAGCCTGGTGGCAGAGCTATGAGAGGAAGTGGACAGGTTAAGGAGCATCAGAGAATCTGAGAAAGAGATAGACTGGGGGAGACAAGCTCTGCCCTCCATGAGACAGAAACAGGAACAGCCACTATAAAATTCGCAAGACCAAGGCCTGTGTCCTTCCCCTGCCAGGCTGAAGGCAGTAGCTTAACAGAAAGGAATGAATGGAGGCAAGTCCATGTTTGGGGCAGCAGGCAAACCCTCTCCTTGCCCACCTTGCCTTCTCAGTTGCCTCTGTACAATAGGTATGAGGCTCTGGATGTGAAAGGCCAGTCAATGGATGATGTGAATGATGGTCCATCCACATCAGAGATGTTGCCAGGGTCAGAAGGGCACACCCCCTGATCAGGGGGATGAGATACTTGCTTTATGAGGACAGGCTGAAAGAGTTGGAGTTGTCCAGCCTGAAGAAGAGAAGGCTCCAGGGAGACTTTATAGCAGCCTTCCAGTACTTAAAGGGAGCTTATAAGAAAGATGGGGAGAAAATTTTTAGCAGGGCCTATTGTAATAGGACAAGGGGTAATGGTTTTAAAATAGAAGAAAGTAGTTTCACACTAGATATTAGGAAGACAGTTTTTACAATGAGGGTGGTGGAACATGTTGCCCAGAGAGACAGTGGATGCTCCATCCCTCAAACATTCAAGCGAGGTTGGACGGGGCTCTGAGCAACCTGATCAGGTTGGAGTTGTCCCTGCTTCTTGCAGGGGGGTTGGACTAGACGACCTTTAAAGGCCTCTTCCAACCCAAACTATTCTATAATTATATGATCCTTTTTTTTTTTCCACTCTTTATAACATTAAAAATAACAATAAACCTGAAATATGTCAATGAAGCACAGTTGTTCCTCTGTTGTCTCACCAGAGAACTGGGACAATGTTTAGTCTGTTATATCAAAGTAAGGAAATAAAGTAATTGATTTGATGTTTTTAATGACTTAGTTTTATTAAATATTTTTCTCTATTTTTTATGTTAAGTCACAGGTATTTTAGCATCATTTTCCACACTTTTACGTATTTACTGGCTCCTAAGACTATCATTTTATTAATATGACAGATACCGTGGATTTCTCCGAAGTGTAATATTTCTAGCAGGAAAGAAGAAGGACAGAGTGTGGCTCCATGGTCAGGATGTTAGCGGGGGAGATGGGAAAAACATTTTGTTCCTGATGCATCCAACCTGTGCAGGGGCATCCCCTTCCTTCTCATCCCGCAAAGTCTGTCCTGGCCCGGGGACATTGTTCACATTTCTGTGCTGTTGTTGCTGTTGTCAAAACTGTGACATTCCTGGGAAACATTCAATTTAACCAACTGTTATTTTTAGATGGAAAAAAGCTTTCCTCAAAAATGTTTCCACCTGCTGTGCTGAACATGTACTCACTACTGTGCACAACCCAGTTGTTTTGGAAGGACCGTTCGTGGCAGTTGTTGTGTAAGACCCTTGCCTTGGCCTGATGCCCTGTTATTTTAATTGAGGAAAATAGTAACTCAAAACTGAGGGGGCTATTATGAACTATTTAAGGCCTTCAAGCTGCCACTCACTTAAAAATAAGACCCCACAAACCCAAAGCTACTACAGACATCACGGCTGACTGCTCATCAAAAAAAGCAGTTGTTAAAAAGATTTGGCATTTTGTCTTCAAACTTCTCAGAAACAGTAATGCTGATGACATGTCTGCCAGCTTTACAGGAAGAAGAAACTTCCAACACTTGCCTATGGACATGTTTACAGAGATAAAAAATGTTTATTCAGTTTCTTTTTTTTAAACGAAAAAAAAATTACTATCATAATTTAAAATACTGCTGTCTTTGTAACAACAAAGAGCAAAGCCTGCTGATGCCTTGACTGATCTGATAGAAGCATATCCAGCTAGGCTAGGACTTCAAATGAAAAAAGAGGCCAGGAAATGTGTCCATTTCCATTAGACACCACCTTGTCAGGAATCCTTTCTCCTACTGCAGCGGCACTAAGGCTGAGTGGAGCACTGCTGCTTGCCAGCCAGTCTCAAGCTGGGGGCTTTGCACATGCGGGCTGACCTCCCGCCTCCTCTGCCAAGAACAGCCCCGCTCCAGAGCGGTGCCCTTGGTGGGGCAAGGAGATCTGGCAGGATTAGAGAGGCAATTTAGCCTATTTTAAGAGCCTTTTTACAGAATTGCTTGGTAATTACGGAAAATAAGTTCTGATTCAGTATTTACATTGTAATTGAACTTATCCAGGAAAATAATTTTTGATTTGATCTGACAAAGTTTGAATTGCAAAACAAGCTTTGCAACTACATTAATCAAGTCAGCCTGCTATGAGAATGACAGCCTGATTTGCCACAGTGGAACCTTTTTGTTGGTAGACTCAAGTGCCAAAATAAGCAGAAATGATTCATTTATTCTCCAGGGGAAAGTATAGGCCAGTGTGTTTTCAGTTCCCCCATTGAAGGCCTACAAAATGATATAGGTGTAATCCCTGTTAGAAGCTCTTTGCAGCTGAGAGGACAGCACGGGAACTCTCCACACGTTGGAGCAGACAGCCATTCCCTCCAGCTGCAGCTCACCTGCATGGGAAAGCTGAGTTTAGACACATTATCTGTAGGTTCACAAAGTGGCTCCTTCCCTTACCGGCTTTTCAGAGGCTGGTCAATGAGTACGAATCTCCACAACCCCATAGCCTGCGATGCACGACTGAAGCTGAAATAGGTCTGGAGCGTGGATGCTTCCTTAAGGCTCACTGATGCTGCCCAGCTCTACAGAAGACACCTGACTGCTGCACGCTGCCTGTGCTGGGGCCAGGTTATCTCTCTGGCAGCCCTTTCGCCCCTATCTGAATGGCTCTGTGCATCTTCCTCCACTATGCGCTTGGGAATACGCCCATCTGTGCCCATGATGTGACAGGTCTGTTCCTGAGGTGGCAGGGTACAGGCTCTCTTTGGATTGCATTGCAATGGGCAGTGAGGGAGCTGGGGCCTCTGAGTGCACCAGTAGGAGGTAATGGGGCCCACCACCACCACAAAAAAAAAAAAAAAA
>WHYT01018003.1:971389-987509 GCA_009806455.1 Tetrax tetrax | reverse complement strand
TACGGTAGCAGCTTCTACAAGAAGCTGCTAAAAGTTTCCCCTTTGTCCAGCTGGATCTAGGGCAGAGCTGCTCCTGGTCAAGGCCGAGACAATTGGTGACAGAATGTTCAGTGATAATGCCTCTGTGATAACATATTAAAAAGCGGGAAAATTAAAAACAAAATAAAACAAACTGAAGAAGCAGAAGTGGGGACAGAGAGGGGGAGGTGTGAGCCCTGTGGGCCTTGCAGCCCTCACCCTCTGACCTCCCGCCAGGCGGCCAACTGGACCCGACTCAGCCCGGCTGCAAGGAGTGGAGAGGAGATGAGATGTGAAGAGAACCTGAGAGGCGTCTGCCTGAGCCGGTTGTGAAGAATTTCTGGTGAGAGGAACGGCTGCAGACGCCAAGGTCAGTGCAGAAGGAGGGGGAGCAGTAATGCTGCTCCCGGCAGAGATTCCCCTGCAGCCCGTGGTGCAGCCATGGTGAGGCCGGCTGTGCCCCTGCAGCCCATGGAGGCCCACGGAGGAGCAGAGATCCCCCTGCAGCCCGGGGAGGACCCCACGCTGGGGCAGGCGAATGCCTGAAGGGGGCTGTGGCCCCTGGGAAGCCTGTGCTGGAGCAGGTTGTGAAAGATTGCAGCTCATGTGAGGGACCCCACACTGGAGCAAAGCAGGAATGTGAGGAGTTCTTCCTCTGAGGAGGAAGGAGCAGCGGATACCACCATGTGACGAACTGACCATAACCCCATTCCCTATTCCCCTCTGTGCCACTTGGAGGGGGAAGGACGTAGAGGCAGTTGAAATGAAGTTAAGCCCGGGGAAAGGGAGGGGTGGGGGAAGTTCTTTTGTTCTTTCTCATTATCCTGCTTTGGTTTTGTTAATAATAAATAAATAAATAGTTTTCCCCAAGTTGAGTCTGTTTTGACGGTAGCAGTAACTTCAAGGATCTCTCCCTGTCCCTATCTCAAGCCTTGATCCTTTTTGTTTTATTATCTCTCCCTATTCCCTTGAGGGTGAGGGGAGTGAGCGAGAGACTGCATAGTTTGGTCCTGAGCAGGGCTAAACTACGACAGATTGATGGTTCGTAACTCATTCTTGTTTAAACATTTGTAAGAAAATTTGACAATGAAGAAAAAAGGAAAAATACTTCTCCTGCCCTCTCCCCAACACTACCATGATAACTGGAGGGTTTAGGTCTTAGTACTAGCTAGAAATAAAGTATGTAGTACAGTATTAAACAAAGGTGATGATGCAGAGAAAACATCAAACAACCAGCTCTAGAGGTGTAAAAGATGACCTTTGGGTAGCAGGAAAATAGCTTACCTCCTAAAATCCAACATTCTCACATTTCTCCATGCTTCTACTCATGCATACCATGAAAAGTTACTTTTAGGTCTAGATGAAGACAGATCAGTGATTTCTGAGGAACAAGCTGGAATATAAGATTATACTTTTTCTTGCTGACCTGTTAAAGATAGTTTCTGAGCATGGACAGAAACTCCTGTGATTCACTAGAAGTATCCCCACTGGATAGCAGTCATGGAGTATGCCTGAGTCAGGACTGAACGTGATTTATAGAAAAGGTGGTGTTTATAGCTATGCCCTGTTGTTACTTAAAAAAAAAAAAAGAGCATAACTGTATACAAATTTTAAAGTAGTAGGGGAAATTTGATGCTTTATGGCTCAAATAGTTCTTTATAGGCAAAACTGCATAATAACCTCTAGTCAGATAAAAGTGATTTTTTTTTCTGTGCGGAGAGCTAAATCAAGAACTGAAAATAAAGAATACACATTTTCTTCAAATGTACAGTGATAGGTGCTTTATTGACAGTATCACATTCTGGAATAGGTCAGAGACCATGTTTTCTGTGAAACACTTTACAAATTCTTATCATGTTCTTGGTATAAATAGTTGATACCCCTACAATCTCATATTCTTTACAAGTTCAAATTGATACCAAATATCAAGTAATGTTCATATGGCTTGAAGATTAATATAGAAATCAAAACTAAAACACCTTAAAGTGACAAACCTAAGTAACCACTCTAAAATACCACATATGTATAATGTATGTAATGTTCATGGTCAGTATAAAGATATGGCCAGATTTTGGTAGAGCGAAACTCACAGGCTTTGCTGAGGCAGTGTTGGCTTGTGGGCCTCCCAGCAAAGCTGCTGTCAAGAACTACAGCCGCCTCTATTCAGCTTTCATTTTTGATAAAATACAGAACACAATCCCAGTTACTCAAATACAGGATGGAGACTTTAATTCTCTAGTATGCAGTGGTCTGCTGGCAGCTGAGTTACAGGTATTAAGATAGCTAGACTCAGACACATACTAGGCACTTATCATTTTTCAGATTAGTTGAAGTAGCAGCTGCTTTTTATTACAGAGTATTCAGATGCAGAACCGCAGATGGCATAAATTACCAAATCCATTGAAGTCGACTGGAACTATGATAATTTACACCAGATAAGAATCTAAGCTATCACTGGAGATACAGCCTCACTACAGGAATCTTAAATAAGAAATGCTGCCTAGTGGATATAGCAAAGTCTGGAAAATCATTTGATCTGATTGTGTCAGTCAGCCCATATGTTAGAAGCAAGGTGTGATAGTCTGGGGACTGCCTGCCAGTTTGTGGATATGATTTCATTGTAATTTAAAGTGCAGATTAGACTCACCATTTTGTAGCAGAAACAAGATTACATCTATGGAGCTGAAACAGTCTTCATGAGTACATCAGCCAGGAATACTTTCAGCCTGGAAGAGCAATTATGTTGCTGCTACAAACAACTGACTGTTATCACAGCACTTTTGACATAAGCTTGGTGTGTATCTCAGGAAAATCTCATCAGAAGTCCAAAAGACTTGCGCTCTTTCAGAAGAGAAATCACCTGCAATACAAAGACAGAAAACAAAATGGGGGAAAGAAGGATGGAGAAGGTTTTGTCTCCTTTCCTCACAGCCACAGATCAAAATTTGTTTCTTCAGATGCCCGTGATAAAGAGGGAAATGGTAGTCAAGTGTATTTGTGCATAGATCAGCTAATCCTGTGCTGCTTTGCAAAGTGTCTCCTTGTGACTTTGTCACAACACAAACAATAGCATCTGAGACACAGGACTCCAGTAGAAGGCAAAAATCAACTGCGGAGGCATGAGGTACTAAGATATTGTCTCATGGCATGTGTACTTTGGATCTTCCTGTCTTGGTGAGAGTCTCCAGGCAGAATCTTTACGATGGAAGGGACACACAAAAGATCCAAAGTTAAGATGATTCTTAAAAGTACTCAATCCAAAACTAGAGTTCCCAAGGCACAGAAACGTAAGACAACCCACCGGAGAGGTTCAGGTATATGACATAAGGCCTACTTAGAAATGTGACGCTTTGCTTACCTGCAGATTTCCAGAGTGGTTTAAGCTATGTGATGCTAAGCTGGATGAGGAAAGAGTGAAATATCACACGTGCTGCTCAGTGAGTAGTGACCAGTGAAACTACAAACAACATGCAAGGCAGTCTGATGAGAACATAAAAGAGAAAAACTACTCCTGAAAAAAACCTAAAGAATCTCTTCAGCAGTAAAATGCTTCTTGGGAGCTTAGTGAGAAACTGGCTGCTTCTGAATAGAGGCTAAGCCCTGAAGCTGCTGATACCAAGGGCAGGAATTAGTGCAGCTCCGTCCTGGTCAGTGCTGCACAAGGTGACCAGTGCTACCTACTACTTCCATGACACTACTGTGGCTCTTCCTTCTCCTGATTTCTTGAGATTATGCAATTTATTAGCTTCTTCAACATGGGACAGGGAAATACAGGGTCTTTTGATGCTTTTTTAAACACATCCCTTCCTTATCAGTATCAAAGTAATTAACAAAGTTGGGAGACTAGTATAGGATACTAAGGCAAACTTTGCACCAAAAGGCTTTTAAAATGGATTACTATCAGTTATAAGGTTTCAGATTGGAGGAAGCTTAACAGAAAAATTCAGATGATCAGTAATAAAACAAAATGAATGGCAACAGAGATACAAATATCCAGTTCTTGTTAGGGACCACTTGGAATGCTGATCTCACTGAAACATGCTCCCCAACTTATTTTAAATTTCTTATGTAATTATACTCTGTTTTCAACTTCTTGTCACTGCACAGAAGTCCTTTCTGTGTAAATTCACATTCAGGTCAAGTTCAGAGAGACAAGATATTGTCCTTCTGCCAACGTGGTTTTGCCCCAAGCTGCAAGAAGGCTGAAGTAGCCATTGTAAATGATATTGGCATTTTTTCTTACTTGTAGAAATTAAGTTTTCAGCCAAGCAAGGATATAATTTTCATTTTCTATGCACAAAGAGGAAATTGGTTTGCTGTAAATAATGATAAGCTAGTGTTTCTGCACTTTTTATTTGAAAGACTAAATATCACTTAACAAAGAAGAGCCCAAACCCAAGTTGCAAGTTTTGGACAAGCTAAAAAACCAAGTGTTGATATGGGTATACCCTTGGTACATTTAAAATCATACAGGCATACAAGAGCTAATACACGAGCTAAGACTGTTAATGCATAACAGTATTCCACCTTCTGTATATGACCACAAGCTCATGTAGTGGCACAGAATCACCATATATACTCTTAATTCACAAGACTGTTGCTCAGAAACTGGAATAAACATGAAAAAGGAGTGCTAAAATTCCATGTGTGGCTGGCTGTCCTCCGTGTACATCTTTAGAACAGGCTTCTTATGCAGTGTGGATCCCTTGCCACACTATAGCATTTACAGATGATTATGCCCTTTCTTCACCTGCTGCAGCAGCACTGAAATTCTAGGACACAGGTTAGCACCCATAGGCAAAAATAAACTGGATCATGAAGTAAGCCCATAGCAGCTGAGTGAAGAAACAAAAGCACCTTTGTCCCCATCAGAGATAAGTCTAGAACATCCACTGTGACCATCTTGGCTGATCTGTTTTGTTATAGAAGCACCTGGGATTTCCAGAACTACGGCTGAGCTCAGCTAGAATATGTCTTTTAAGAAAGATACATCCTGAGGTTAAAACTACTAGAGATGGAAAGCCCATTGTAATTTTCATTAAACTGTTCCAGTGGTTAACAGCTCATTACTTAGGGAAAATTGTGTCCCTCACTTCTAGTCTGATTTTGTTCAGCTTCAACATTCAGCAATTGGATCCTGTTATGTCCCTGTCAGCTAGATGGAAAAGCCAGGTACTAAGTTTCTATTTCATTGCAGATACTTTTGGACTGCAGTCAATACACTTCTCTGTTTGATAAACCCAACAAAAAAACTTCCTTGTACTGCACCGCATGAATCAATGATTTTTCTGGCTCTTCTGTCAACCTTTTCTGCCTACCAACAGTCTTCTTGAAGCCTAAACTGGACAAAGCAAATTCCAACAAAAATAGTTTCAGTGCCAAACATAGAACTAGTATTGTCTTCGTACTCCCTAGAGATTTATCTTTGTATAGCCAAGAATTACATGAGGCGTTTTGACCAAAGCACCATATTTAAGACTTAATTCACTGTTACTTTCCTTGACAAATCTCTGTGCGCCTCCTCATTGCTCCTACAAATCCCCAAATAAAAACTCGTTAACAGAAGAAAAATTCCAACCAGCATTTTCAGTTCTTCTTAAGTCCACCAAAATACACATTTCTGAAGATGAAAAAGCAGCATAATGTGACTGATGATTTGGGAATGATGATGGGAATTACCTGCAGACATGGTTTTATTCCCTTATTTGTTACAGCTGTACTAATACATGTGAAAAGGCTCCGCAAGGCAGAGAAACGATAACAGAAGCAGTGACGCATCTATGGTGTAAGATATATTTTAAAAGCCTGGCTCAAGGTTCAAAAGTAGAGTCAATCTACAGCGTGAGGATGTTTTAGCATTACTCTGAGATGCCAAAATAAAGTTGTGTAAGCATATAACACAACTGAATGCTTTAGAGACGATCAGAGCCATGATATACAAGTAAACTCAGGAAAACAAATTTCAGGCTTAGATTCCTCTAAAACAAAAGGCTTTGTTTGCTAGGGAATTGTATTTTGAGAACACCTTGCTCAACTGACCTTCAATGGTTCCAAATTTGGGTGTCGCCTTCATTCTTCATCTTTAGCATTTGGTGAGCAGAACAAATGTACAGGTAAAAAGGACAGTCTGCTTTCAGTGTTCACAGATGTATTACTTAATAGTAACCCACAAAACACTTGTCTACTTGCCCCCATCTTATTAAATAAAGTAATCTGGACTGCATCAATGACTTATCTTTGTTGCTTATAATATGCCCAATCTTTTGGGTCATCTATGAATATCATTAATAATTTTGTATGAGCTTTTGTACAATTGTGGTGCAATTTAAAACAACCATTAAATAACACAGGCCAAAGCAATTCCTAAGCTCACTTTGAATCACTCACTTACTATTTTGGTTTTGGCTGTCAGATAATCAATTTTTTGTCAATTAACAGGTCACATGGATTAAATTAGCATGACATATAGAAAGTGTAAGTCAAAATGTATGGAAGAAGTCTAAGTATGACATAGACACTATTGTTATGTAAACATTATTTTTTTATCAAGTGTGTGGTTTAATAAACTCTGGTCAGACCTGTTTTTCATAAATTCATATTAACCAACATTAATTCTATGGATTTCTTTTAATAGCTTACCTGTCAATTATACATTTCTTGCCTACACGGATGCTAGCCAGTAATCATCTGGACTGTCTTATTTACCCTGTTTACTGACAGTACTTTTAACTTCATCAGATCCTCTGGATTGTCTTTCCTAGTTTCAAATTTATTGAAAACAAACAGTAGCAATATGGATAGCTCTTTGGTCAGTTTGAATATAAACACTGAATTAAAGTTATCTGAATGTCTAACTTTAAACCTGACTTTGATGGCTAACATGCTTCTCATTTACTGCTGGAATAGGATGTGTTTTCTCACCTTGCAAAGTGATAAAAGTTTGTGGGTTATCCATATGCTTCAAACATTGAAAAAATATTTAATTATTCAGTCTTTTGTGTTTTACTAGCAATGTTACCACCATTTCTACAGACCCATATGATTCTCAGGACTAACATAACCCCCCCTAAGTGCATCACTTCTAGCCACGAGGGCAGCAAGGGACATGAATGATGCTGTGTTCTTTGCAGACGTAATTTCCATTTACAGCACTGACTCATGGGAAGTAGTAACTCTACATAAAGTATTCCATCAGACTGGCTGATGTGTTATCCCAGGATGGTGTGCTGAGGCAATAAAGAGCAGTCACTGTTCCAAGCATCTGTTGAAAGGGCAGAGTCAACTTCAAGTCCAGCCGACTTTCAAAAGTTAGTTAAAAGCAGTTCAGTATTTTCCTACACATCTCGTAAATGACTCGTGATGCTTACTTAGAGAAACATGTCTTTCCTGCTATGTGACAGATGTAACGAAAGAAGAAACTGTCTGAAACAAAACCAGTGAAGTCAGCCACAGATAAAATTTCAGGCAGAGTAACTAGAGAATTTTTTTTTGTTTCGCATTACTTGCAACAGCTGGTATGACTCAGTGAGAAAGGTGCAGTTGCACTGACTCCGTTCCTTTCAAAAAGAAGTGACCTGCGGAAAGACATGAAGCAGAAGCTATTAGTCAATCCACCTTCATTCTATCAGACCATAACTTCCCTCATAAAACATTTCTGCAAGAACATCACAACATACAGCAACAGAAAACACTGATTAGACTGATTAGTTTATCAGACTATACCTGGGATAGCAGAGGACTAACTCAGATCTGGAATTTCCTTTTATATTACTCTCCTTATTCACCTCACCTCTTTCTTCTATATATGCAGACAGCAGAACCTTCATCTTGTTTAGAAATTGTCATTCTTCATTTTTTTCCAAGTAAACTTGGACAAAAGATTTTAACTATTGTTGCACTACAGTTGGGCATAAATGCTAGTAGTATTTGTATTTTCTAAGTACACTTCACATAAAATTACGGTTTTTAGGGGTCTAGTCAGAATCACCACTGGCTATTAGTATTTATACAATTAGGCTTTCGCTCATCAAGGTAAGATCTTATACCAATGATACCATAAATACTCTTGCTCAGTAAGCCAAAGTAGTAAATGTTGCATAATGTTCGCTCTGCAGATGCTGAAGTGTATTCTTATATGGAATATAATCTGATACACAATTTTTCAGTTCTCAGACTACTTTCAAACAGTTGTCTTCTGAATGCTAATTTCAGTCTTGTGTTGGCAGGTCCATACAGAGAATGTAATGAATGTTGCCATGGTATACATATATACATTTAGCAAACAGTATGAAATAAACCCACATTCAATGGCAATAATGTGTTAGACCAATCCCCAGGTACTCTTAAAGTGGTTCCTCTTCGTTTACACTTCTTAAAATCTGAGTAAGTGGAGATTGTAGTTTCATTTCCAAGTTGCCAGTACAAGAGGACACCATCCCTTTTAAGAAGCGCTCAAACATAGCAAGTGATTTTTCACTCCTGGAATCATCATTGCAGACAAGGCAAGAGACTCTGAGCAAAGGAAAAAAAGTTGCCTTCTTCCCCTTAGCAGATGTGGTGACTGAGACTCATGAGTACCAGATGGAGGTTGTCACCACAGCATCAATTATTGGGAGAGGAAACTGCAACTTTTGCAAGGCCCAGAGCTATTTTAGGAGGATTTTCCTGACGCTAGAATCAGTCCAGGGTGGATCCAATTTCCCTGGCAGTAAATGCCATTTAGAGGGTGGAGTTGGCAAGGGACTGGGTTTATACATTCATCCTTCACATCTTACTCATGTTAGTTCTGCCCTTCTCTTCCTCAGTTCTTCCAGTCCTAATTCACATCCTAGTGATTTCTTATTTTCTTTTTAAAGAAAGGACCTCCAGATTTCCCAGTGAACTTCAGAAGCAGCCATTTGACTACAGCCAGTAAACTTTTATTTTAAAAAACAAAAATCAAGGCTTTTATCTTTCCAGAGATAAATTGAAAGGTCAGACCGGAGTGCAAACTGACCCAGTACTGGTTGTTGAAATGTGCATATGGAGAGCTCTGCTGCCTTACGCACAGTGAATACCATGCTCAAGGCTTTGCTGCTGCAGCTGCTCAGAACAGAAAAACAAGGTGATTTTTGTGGTGTCTGTAACAAAGCTCTGAGAAGTACATATTAAAAGTACTGCCTGGGAAGCAGTTCTGGGGAGATTCTTCCACATGCTCAGATTGGGGGAGCAACATCTGGTCAGACCTTCCAACTTCACTACAATCCAGAGGCTCCATTTTTTTTTTTGGAACCACTAAAAAATTTATTTTACATGAACACGGCAGAATAGATTTCTACACCTCCTGGGCACGGAGCACAGCATCCACAGGATGACTGATGGTGACATCTGCCCAAGCTCACAGCCACAGTGTGTGACACAGTATCTCCTGGAGCCTTTGAACCACACCACACACTGTGCCTGTATCCATTCCCTCTCAAGGACCCCAGTGCAGCCCAGCAGAGGACAGTGTCTAGCAATAAGACAGCTGTCCCATGCGTCCTGCCTAATTTATTGAAGCAAAGAAGCATGGACACGTATTAAGTATTAAGGAGTCCCTTCCTTTTCAGTACTAAAACTGCCAGATTCCAGCAATTCCTAATCCCCTCCTGGAAGAGGCTAAAACCACTAACTTTCTGGAAATATAAAAGCACATTGTGACACTATTATTCCAAGTGGTGAAGTGCAGCAGAGGCATATCTGTCAGCTCATCTTAATCCCTGGAGCAGAAAAGAGGACAAAGAAGAATTCTCTCCCCTTCTATTCAGAGCAACTTCAAAAGTTAGATGTTGTTATTCAGAACAACTTCAAAAGTTAGATGTTGTTTAGTAACAGACCAGTAGGAAAAAAAAATTAAATCCCTGCTCCAAAAAAGGGATTCCAGTGAAATCTTTGAAGCTGCTGAAGTAGAAAGAAGTACTGATTTCTCTGAGAAAATTTTACTGCAGAGCTCTAACCATAGCTTTCGTCTGTCTATCTTCTTACTTTGATTACAAGGCTTAGCTTGAGATATTAGCTCTGGTATAATTTTCAAGACTGCAGGACAGGAAGAATAGGAAGAAGGAAGGCAAGCAGATGGAAAGTGTACAGGGCATTAGAGAGGACAGAGCAGAACAGTGTACAGTGAACTGGCAGCGCCAAAGTATGGTCAAAGGAAGATGGGAAAGAGAAAGGAGCGATAGAAACAGGCAAATAGACAACGAAAATACTTACAGCTGGGGTATAAAATAAAGGTGAAAGTATATCAGCATCACCCAAGATTCATGTTGGTAAGCTGTGTTCAACTTTGAAGGATGACCGCTCCAAACGGACACAGGATTCCACAGCTCACTCCCTTGGTGTTGCAGGAATACCTTGGTAAAACAAGTACGTATCAGTCTAATTAGCACTTGGGCTACAAAATTTCAAATACTTTCTAAAGCCCTGGGACAAATGCCCAAGTTTTACTTAGTTAAAACTAACCTGCAAAATCACTTAAAGAGCACTTGGCTTAAGGATGGAGTTGACATCAAATACCGCTATACAGAACAAATAGAAGATGAAATCTGGCTGGAAAAAAAACCCAAATCCCCAAAATGTTATACCCTCGCATTGGCTATCAATTATTCCCCAAGGATAGTCTTCTTTGACCAAATTAAGCTTAACCAGACGGCACAGCAGCATTTTTCTGCCACACAGAAAAATCTCAGTCCCTAATTACATAGGGTGTCTGAATACAGAAACCCTCATATTTAGAGCACCACCTTCTAAATTTGTCTCTGATACAACCTAAGAAAAGAGTAATTTGTAAACCCTGACTGGGTGTTTCAGTCCCAGCAAAGCTAGAGGCAAGTTTGCAATATTGTTCAAATACTTGTAAACCAAGAGTTTAAGTACGAGTGGGAATCAAATTTTAAATAGACTATTAAGAAAAAAAAATGCTCAAGTCCAGCTCAGTTTCCCCAGCTTGCTAAATGCAATCAGTGGTGACCAAGTTATGGGAAGCAGACATTGTACCCAAACTTTTTTTAAAAGAATACCAGTTGTTTAAACAGGAACCACTGCAGTGTTCCTCAAATATCTCTGCCTTTTTCTGCCTCCATACTTTCTGCGAGTCCTCAGTTATAAAGGCAGAGAAGTTCACAGAAGACTGGCAAATATCCGATGCAATGGTTGGCCAGTCAGCTGTACTTTCCTCTTCCTTGCACCATCTCCTGGCTGTGCTGGTGGAGACAAGGAGGCACCAGCACAGCAAGGGTCCTGTCCATATGCACCACATCCCTACAGCGCATAGGCAGGAGCTTCAGCTTTTGGCATATTTAAGCTGCTCCCTTGTAAGTACAGCTCTCCTGCCATCACAAGTGAATCTGGACTCAGACTTCTTGAAATGGAAAAGAGGGGTTTTTTCCTTTTTTTTTCTTTCTTGTTTTGGTGTGTTTTTTTCTTTTTTCTTTCTTTCTTTTTTTTTTTCTTTAAAGCCACTCTACCAGCACTGAGCATCCTGGAAAATACACTTTTGAGACTTTCAGCATATGTGGTTCCTCTTTTTTTGCCATGGGTGAAAATCGGGGTACGCAATGCCCTTTGTTCCTGATATTAGCATACTGGGGGTTGCAGGCCCTTCTTGCAGAGTTTCTGCTTAAGAATTATTATGTTACTTGCCACAGCAAAATAGTTACTTGGTCTAATGCAAGGAAGTCTAAAGTGCAGTTTAAAGGGACGAAGCCTGAGAAGATAAAGGAGGTTTGTTAGTGTAAGATGCTTACCCAGAAGAAGGCGGTCACATCATGTTCCTTGTAGATCACCGGTCACTTCACTTTCTGTACATTGTATGTGCTGACAAGTGCTGGTAGACCTACTGGTGTCATTTTACGCTTGATTAACTTCTGAACTGCCCTATCACATTTTTGGTGGTGGACGACTGACCAGAAGAGCATAAAGCTTTGAGGAATTTTTTTTTTTTTTTTAACTACTTTACCACAATGAAGTGTATGTCCTTACAGTAAAGAGAGAAAATACCTGTAAGAAAGTTATTTTAAAACCTGAAGTTTTCATCAAATTTGCTTACATTTTGATATTAGAAAAATATAATCCTTTAAAAAGAAAGTTCACAAAAGCCTATGAGGGGAATATCACTGTTTGTACTTTGAGTGTTCATGTATTCTGCAGCTTAGATCTACAGAAGGTCACAACAAACCCAGAGGAATATTAAATCAAAATTCCTTGCAGAAACAGAATTTTCTGCTTTTGGCTTTTTGCAAATAGTGAGAGAATAAATCAAAACTCTGAAAATAGGTGAGACACTCTTGCTCCTCTATTCCAAGACGTTGAAATTCTGAACCCTCTAAATCAGTCCAACATGTTTATTTTTAAGAAGTCACTTGCACACTATTATTTTACTTGTAACAGTGATGCTTTTATCCCTAGTAACTTAGTAGTGAGCTAAACTGTCCCAACAGATATCCCAACACAAGGCTCCTTATAAGGAAGAAATAATCCATTCCCAGGGTCTATTCTCAATAAATGTAAACTGAATGTGCTCATTCCTTGAGGAAATACAGAGCAGCATTAATTCACACAGCTCTGGGACTCTGGCACACACAATGCCCTCCCCTTCAGTCCATCTCAGAATGACTTCATACATCAAGTATCAAGCCACAAAAAGGCAGAGGACACAGAAATGAATGTCAAGAGGATTTAACTCAAAATAAGATGTTTGTCTCTTTTCATTATTCTAGAATACTCGTAAAGGACGCTTCGTGTTTTAAGTACATTCTCCTAGACACTTTTAGATTCTAGCCTCTGACTTCAGTTTTGGAATCATCATGGAATTTAATTAGACTAAAAAGCTGCACTTTGAAAGGGCTCATTCAGTTCTGTTGGTTTATTTTCACTTTAATAGAGAGACTCTAAAGAGCTGGCAATATTTATACTAGAGTACTTGATTTAAAAGGCTAGTAAAAGGCAAATGTTCTTTTTTTTAACTCCTTAAATTAAAAATAGTTTCTGGACATAATGAAGGAAACTATTTAAAGAGAATATTGTAAAACTGAAGATATTGACCAACTACTCTGTTTTCTTCGGTGACCAATCTTAAGACGGTAACTTCATTGACACTCATTACTACTGTCTGTTTATCCTGTGTTTGAATTTCCAGACTCACTATGCTGCAAAGTGCAGTGATACTCACTACCTTTAACTACAGCCGTGCTTTTCAAGCTTTCAAATGACAAATGTTAAAACATATTTGGTGTCTGTAAAAGCTACAGCTTTCTTGTAAGAACTGAAGCGCCTAGTTATCTAAAAAGGCTTAAAAAATTGGGATAAAAAAGTTGGTTTAGCATTGTAAATTCATCTGTGACAGTAGGCCCATCAGTCTTTCTTGTATTTGATCATTTTAGTGCTGTCACCTCAAGTAATTTTTGTTGTGTTTTTCTTTCTTAAAGCTCTAGCTCTAAGAATCCTCTAGCCTCCCTTCCAGAGTTTCCTCCTCTTCTCTGACCCCCTACCCTCCCAGCATTTAGAAATATTTTATACAGTGCATGAATCCAGATTCTTGTTCAGCTTCAATGCAGGAATGCTGAGTCTCATCTTTCCAGATAAGTTTTAATCACCAGGATGACTTGTGCTGGCCAGCATTAGGTTGTCTGCCATCCATTTTTCTACATTTAGATCATTGTTTGCTTCACACAAAGACAACTGTGCAGCTGCATGTGACCTTTCTTTTAAATTAGCACAAGGGGTAGAATGCTCAAGCCCTGCATGTTTTACTGGAATGAGCAAAAATGACTGCAAGGGGCCTAAGGCTTTGAAACATTATTAAGAAGGAATTTCACTGAGTGGTGGCCAAGGGTATTTTTCCAGTCAAAGGCCCATAGAACAGCCTTTGATTACGTGCAGGAAGTTAAGCAAGTTAAGGCAGCCACCCCTTCTTCTCTGTGTAGCTCTGGAATACAGACCTCTCAAAACCATGAGGGAGAAAAAGAGGAAATGAGAGCTCAGCCCAGCAAGGTCTTTCCACAAGAAGAACATCCACTGAAAAAAAAAAAAAAAAACAAACCACTAACTAGAAATTAAAATACAATTCAGGTATGGCTTTAACACATTTTAATTTCTTCCCTGGAGTTAACACATCCCACTTGCTTTCAGAAAGGTAAATGAACTCAAGGGGCAAAACTGGCAGGACAATGGAACTTCAGCCTGGGATGGTAATTAGCAAGGCGTTAGGGTGCTACACCAGCGCAGAGGGAGCCTGAGGAGAAGCATACCTGGTGCTTATGGCAGCATGTCAAGAGCAAAGATGCCATTACCTCTTCATGTTCTCCCTAGCCCAGAAATAAAAAAGCTTCACCAGCATCCTGTGTAGCTATTAATATTCATAGACTTAATGGGAAGTAGCTATTCCTGTTAAGTAGTAGACCAATGAAAGAGGTGTATCTGTGGCTTATCCACCTGCTTTTCTTTGGGATTTCTTAAGCAAATTTAATAATTTCCACCCAGATTTGAAAACAGAAAATGACTGAGTTGAGACAACTGACACCTGGGCTACCAGGTGTTTTGTTGTTCTCTGGCATTCCTCTCACTCTTCTTATTTCTCAATTTTTACTGTAAAACGTCTTTACTATGATGGGAAGAATTCTTCCAGTGGCATTAGTGTGTTATTTTCATTGCAGCAGGTGGCTAAGACCTGGTAAAGAACAGCCATTACCCAATTTAGCAGAGCATTTTTACTGACTTGCTAGACACTTGTTTAAAACAGGAATAGCGCTAGAACAACAGAGAAGAAAAATTGCTTCTAGATGTGAACAATTATTAGCAAAAAGTGATGGGGCGAAAATGAAATATAATTTTCCTCTGGTCTCATACACATTCAATCACAAAGTTATTCTTTTTTTTACCTTCTACATATTCAATTTTTCTGCTCTCAGAAACGCTGAAATCAATACCATATTAATAGTGAAAGAAAGTACGACATCCTCATCTCTGGCCTGTAGCATTCAGGCTGCCTAACACCTACAAAATTTAGTTGGAGTTATGTTTATAAACCCGGTACATCACTTGTAAAATACATGCCTAAAAAGAGGAAGGAGCCAGGTAAGATCCCAGCAATGTATCTGTGGACTTCAGAAACTGGCACCTCAAGGGTAACTGTTTTGTGTGGCCTGCACTCAGAAGCACAAGCATCGGTTTATACTCATTTCTTACCCAGGTGGTACTCTTGTGATCTCAAAGAAAAAACTACTTGTCATGTATACAAAAAATAAACTATGCAGAACATAGTTAAGGTGCTGTCTGTAGTGTACAGTTTAAACGCCTTGGTTAAAAAATATCAGTCATTTTCTTAGTATGATAGCAGACAAAAAAATTGTATACCTAGACGTAAAAAACCCAAAAATCAGTGAAATGAGAAATGTAATACCAGTGTATAAAAAAAGCCAACACTCGTGTACTCTAAACCATCTTCAGCTTTCTGCTGATCTTTCTTTAAAAACTGAAGTCAGCAAGTCTGATCCGGCCCGTTCAATTCCCCATCCATTTTTAACGGAAAATGCAGTTTCTGCAGAGCTCGTCGATCCCCTGTTCGGAGAGTAAGCTGCTGTTCTAGGCTGGGGCGGGGGGATCTGGTGGAAATAAAGAAGCGGATGTCGGGTTCCCTCTCCAGCCGGTGTCACCGGTGCCCCTGGCGCACCCCACATCCCCCAGCCGCCCTCTCCGCGTCGCATCCCGGAAAAAAATGCTTCCTCACCAGCCCCGGCACCCCCCGCCGCGCCTGGATGGCGTCCCGCCGGCTCGCCGCCCTTCACCTCGGGCTGCCGGTGCCGTTCCCAACCCGCATCCCATCTGCGAAGGGAACCGGTCGCAGGCGACCGGCTGCAAGCTCGCCCGCGCCTACCGTAATGCTTCTAATAGCGGGGAAAGATTTGCCGCACTTATTTTTATGAACGGTTTATTGCGAGCGCATACCCCGGCCTCTGGGGCAGAAACCCAGGCGTCCCCCCCGCCTTCACCCGTTACCGCAACCCCCCCGCCGCCCGCCGGCTCTCCCGGCCGGTGACCGGGTTAAGGCCGCAGCGGCCCCGCCCCCGCGTTCCATTCCTTATTTGGC
>WHYT01018003.1:936939-969808 GCA_009806455.1 Tetrax tetrax | reverse complement strand
TCGCTTCCCCCTCCTCCTTCCCCGAAAAGAGGAAGCCAGACAAAAGAGGCTGCTGCTCGCCTTTTGTTAGCGGCGGCGGCCGGGGTGGGGGGCGCGCCGGGATTCCCCCTCCCCTCTCCCCAAAACCTCGGGCCTGCCCCGCTGCGGGTTTGACTTGGCGGGCGGCTTGCAAGCGTGCCATCAGTTTTGTTTTGTTTTGGTTTTTTTCCCCCGAAGGGAAGCTGTATTCCTGCTCCTAGGCTCAGTGCCCTTCCCTTCTGCCTAGGGGGAGTTCAATTTTTTTTTTTTTTTTTAAATCTAATTAACTTTCTTCTAAGTTTCATCTTTTGGCTTTCTCTTTCCAATGGTCTGAGGCACATCTGTGCTTCCTCAGGACTGGCAAAACCAGAAGTAGGGCTTTTTTAGTTTGGCAGCAGTGAGATTTTTTCCTCCCTTTTGCTTGCACTTGATTCTGTTTGCAAGCGATGAGGAATGACAGGAGTGCACATAGGGAGGGTTTCTTGGCTGATTACATTTAAGCCAGGAATTCACTGTGAAAATAAAGCCAAGGGGCGATAAATAAAAGATGCAATCTTCTCTAGGAGACAGACACCCAGCGTGGGCTTTGCCTCATTGGCTTTCAGCAGTGGAATAGGTCTCAGTAAGTAGTTGTGAAAGAAAAAAAAAAAGTAACTTTTTACATGGTTTCAGAAGGAGAGGGGGCATTCAGTAGTGTTGGCAAGGGTCAATGCGAGGAAAGAAAATATGCATAAATTCAACTGATGTGTTGTCTGCTGCTTCTGGAGCCATTAATTGCATTCCAAACAAATGCTGTACCTAATGCTGAAAATACATTTGCTTTGTGTGGTGGTTTTTTTTTTCCCCCAACCTTATGTGAGCCTCCTTTGGAAGGCTGCACAAAAATAGTAGTGGAACCTGGTGATATGAAACATGTCAGTTGTTCTGGCAGAGGCCTTTGGCTTCTCTGGAGCACTTGGGTAGGCTGGGTCCTGCTGTAGGAAAGTTCTTGTGTAATTTGGGTAGGTAGCTGTGTCATTAGGGCTGGCTTTTGCTGGCAAGATACTCCTTGTGAAGCAGAAAGGTGCGACTGTTAAAGCCAATTGAACTGAAGTGAGTTATATTGGGTGGAGAATGGAATTGGTTCCATATAATACAGCTGAATATGTAGCATTGAGGAAAACTTAGCATTGAGTTTATGTAAGTGCATGTTTAGTGACCATATAAATGTGAACTTATGTTCTTTGCAGTATGAGTAATGGAAACTCTGTAAATGTTTACTATTGTACTATGGAAGAGTGGAGTTATTGTGCAAAGTACACTTCAGTACATATCAATTCTAACAGCCTAACTTGTAACACTGGGTATTACTATAACCAGGGAATGCAGGATTTAATTTCTGAGGAAGCTGCATAAATTTCAGTTCAGTGATTGTTAAATGGAACCATTTGCTTCTGAATTATACTTTTTTTTTTTTTTCCCCAGTCTAGCTGTGAGTAAACATTCAGACAAATTTTATCATGGCAACTCATTTCAAGTGGGAGAATTTAAAAAAACCTTGTATCTATGCACTGACAAAAATCCTAATGTCATCCTGCTTTATGCCCTCCTCCGCTTCATCTTGTGTGTGTGGTGAAAAGAAGATCCTAAATAAAAGGAAGATGACACATTAGTGATACGCACAAGTAGTGTTCTTAATGATCAAGCAGTAAAGTTGTCTACTAGCCTATTTTGAAGTTGAATGATATTGTCCTAGCATAATAATTAGCATCACTTAATTTTGAAAGTTTTTTTTTTTTTCTCCGAAGAAGCTGGCTTCGAAATTGCATTTACATCTAATTTGTTGGTGTCTTCATAGCTTTTTGAAATGTTTCAATTAGACATGAAGGATTTTTTTTAAAGTTATTTAAAAAAAAAAACCCATAATGCTGGCTCCTGAAGCAATCCTTTTCAACTGCATAAAACAGACTTTCTACCATACATGTTTTTCATATATTTCAAACCAGGTATTTTTAGTAAAAATTATAGTCTAAATGTGAAAGTACTTTGTGAGTAAATACAACAATCTGGAAGGAAAATTAGAAATTGACTCTGTTTCATTTGGCCAAGTTTGTGAAGATGCCAGGAGCGAGCAGACAGTTTTAGATGACGAAGTGTATGTTTGGTTTCTGAGGTTAGTCCTGAATTAGTATACAGTACTGTATTGTCGTCACAGCTGCGGCTGTCAAGGTTAGGAAGAGGTCTTGTCCCTCAATAGTACAGTTGACCTGGTGAGAGCCCTTAATGCAGCTATTCTAGGAGGAAAAAAAAAAAAAACAAACCAACCCTGTGACTCTTCTTGGTCCGGGAAAGACAGAGACTGCCTTTGCTGCACTGCTGGGAAGCTCAGCTCTTCTGCTGTAGCTGTGTCCACATTAGAAGTACTTAAAGTGTTTTTTTGATATGTCATATATGTACTCCTAGAGTATCCTCGTCTGTCTGTAATTTGAGGTCGGTTTGTCTTTATGGTATAGACCCTGCTTGCTCATACAGGTCTTTCTTTAAGGCATTACAGTCCTTTCCACACAGCGTGGGGCTCTGTAATCATGGTAGTCATGCCTCTTAGGTATGAATGGCAAGGGAGTGAGTTGAAGGGAAGAGACTCCTAGGGAAGGAAAATAATGTAAAGAATTAATTGACTGGCACTTAGCACAGCTCTAGAATTTAATGTTAATATTGCGAGCTAGGAAACTGCCTTGTCTGTGGAGGAGGGTTTAGCTGAACAGCATCATTGGTGTGGAGCTGCAGACTTGTTTTTCTGAAGCCTCTTGATGATAGGTGATTAGAGAAGAGATGTAACAAAAATACTTTTTAGAGAAAAACCAAAGTAAAATTTCTCAAGTGTAAACTAATGGTTGGAGCTCTCTGGATGTTTTTTGTTGATTCTTGAAGACTGGTGTTTTTTTTTTTCCCAGTTTTCTTGTAATTAGAAGTATTTGTCTTCTGACTCAGATGTACTTTTATCATCTACTGTTACAGCGGGTTATTCTTCCCCTTTTCCTTTTTTTTTCCTTTTTAATATGAGCTAAAAGCTGATTGCTTTCAAAACCAGGAGCCATTTTTTTTTTCACCAGGAAGAAGAGAAAGGACCATGTTGCTACATGTGTGTTCTGGTGGAATGTGTATTGTAGTCCGCAAATTTCAGATCCTTTTAACAGATGATGATTCTAGTTAACTTTTTTTGTTCTTTCTAGCCATCTTTACTCAAATTAATGTGAAATTATGGAGCAAGAAAAACAAATGTAATTTCTTTTTGTCAAGGTTTAGTTGTTGGAGTGCAGTGTAATGTGAAACACCTTTCTGTTGACAAAACCACACCAAGTGTTTTGTTAGCCAAACTGGCACAAATGTTTTTGTGCTGTGAGTTGAGCATCTTCACGGATCTGTGCAATATGTATGTAGTTGTTGATGAAACCTGTAAAGACACATGGCTCTAGTAAAAAAATGTTGTTTAATGCAAGTAATACTAAGTTGCGTGACAAAACAAAGGCTGTCATTTGTGGAG
Source organism: Tetrax tetrax (assembly GCA_009806455.1). Lineage (NCBI taxonomy): Eukaryota > Metazoa > Chordata > Aves > Otidiformes > Otididae > Tetrax > Tetrax tetrax. Next base: position 966,267 of record WHYT01018003.1, on the reverse strand, counting down.
ATGCAAGCACTGTGATTTGTATTAACTTCTTGGTGTCCTGGGAACAGGACCTTTTTCCAAGGGGAAAGGTTGTGTTGAACTCTCCTTGTTTGAGCAGAAGTTTATCTGCTGACATGCTGAAGAAACAAGCATGGTTTCTTCTACAGTCAGCCTGATGTTGGTGTTTGGTTAGGAATGTATGACTAAAACAAGTAATCCACATTTTTGTTAATACAGTATTGTGGTAGGGGAGTAAACAAATGTTGTCTGACTTTTTCCTGGACTTTCTTTGACTTGGTTCCAAAACTATTAGTCTTGTGAAAATATCTTCATTGATTCCAATTTTGCTTTAAGAAATAACTACCAATATCTCCAAGTACCAGAACAGAAACAAACTAATTTTAAAATATTTCTTCCTGAAAGGGAGACATCTGAATGCGTTCCAGTTTCCTTGTTAGATTTGGAATGCAATGCATTAATTAGGGAATGCACAAGCTATTTTCAGTGTGTGTGTACTCTGATGGACTATCCTTGACCTTGAATAATTTCTTTGGAAACCAAAAAAGGGGGAGAGGGAAAAGAAGGAACAAAAGCTTTCTTTCAGGACAGATCACTAAATGTGGAAAATCTTGTAAATCAGCTCCTGCCTTTTTTTAGTATTTCTAAAAATATCTAATCTGGATTTTGAGAGAAAGTAAGCATTTTAGAGTGATACGAAAACAAAACTTTATACTATCTTTCTGCATAGTTGTGAATAGTAGGATAAATGTAATAGGACAGTGTCAATACTGCTCTAGAATTTATTTCGTTTTTAAGGAGAAAATGAATTGTAAATCAGTTCCCATCACGGTTTTTAAAACAGGGATCTTTTTTTATAGCAAAGTTTTATATTGGGTTGACCTAACAAAATTTTTCATTGTTTTAGGTCAGTTTTCATATTTCTCATGTTTCACTTTTTGCCTAGCTTCAAGGCTTTCCTCACTTCCAAGAAAACAATTTTCATTTTCAATTTTTGTTTCTGTTTTAGAAAATGATTCCATCTCTGTATATCATCAGATATTTTGGTATGTAGAGGTTCTTGAATTTGAGCCAGTTGTCATGCCAGCGACTGATGCCTTTGTGTGCTCTCGCTCCCTGTGCTCTGACTTTTGAAATGAACAATTAATTAAAGGCTAAATCTGTGTGTGAGAGTAGGCTGGAACTATTTAAAAGTCAGCATTGGACAAACTAGTTTCCTTAAAAATCAGTAGCTAGTTGCTGCATTTTCCTGTATAATTTGCTTTTTTTTTAGTGAACCTGTTAAAATTGAACCCTTACATAAGACTCTGGTAAAGTTCTAATTTAAAAAAAAAATAACCTACTTTGAGCAAAAAGAAGTCTGCTATCATGTGCAGCAGTTTTTACTGGTGAAGGATAAAGTGATGGCATGCTATAAGCTATAGTCTGCATGGGTTCAGTTATAATGTCACCTGCTGCCTAGGTAATCTGGTTTTGTCAAGACAAATTGTGACGTTTTGTAGTAGTGTAACAAAACATGAGTGCAAAGTCATGGTAGTATAGGAATGCAGCTGACATGCCTTAAATTGCTTTTTCTTTAGTTGGTTTTCCTTGGGCATTAGGTGGGAGAATTTACTGCATTAAAAAAAATAAAGAAAGAAGAGGACCACACTATTTTAACTGACAAAAGTTATCCTAATTTATGAATATGCTGTCTGTGACAGGAACTAATTTGAAATTTTAAAAATCTTTCATGTGCAACAAGAGTACAGATTTAATGTGAGTTCTGATTGCCTGGAATGCAGTCAGCCTGACAGCATGTGAATACTTGAGTACTGTCCAACCACTGCACTTGTTCTGGGAGATCTGTCTCCTTGAACTTCCAGTTTTTCCTCTCAGCTTGCTCTCTAAGACTACCTGTGAAAAAGCTTTTCTCAGCTGGATATGTATGCACCCCTTGACATGGCTTGGTAACCTTCTGTGACCTGGATCACTAGAGATGTCTGCTGGTCTACGCTGTACGCTGGTTGGCGTTCTCCTCCTAGCTACATGCCAATTACCATGATTTATGTGATGCCCTTGCGGTGTGTTCCCCTGCCATCCTCTGACGAAGCAGCAGTACGCGTCCAGTCTCTGTTGGGTTGGCCCTGCTACTGAAGACCAGGACGGCTAGAAAACTTGTGATATTAGGCACTATTTAAAATATTTTTTTTTTCCTGACTTAATTCTGCAAATGTGTAAACAGACTAGAGGAGTGTAGCCTTCCAATAGTAACTACAGTGTAGAGAATTCCTGTGTGGTTAAGTTAGAACTCATAGAAGGCCTGCTATAGGAGCTGAGCAGTGGGACAGAAGACGATTTCTGGTTTGACGTGATTCAGTATAGACTGAAGTGTCTGCTAATGTGGGCTTTTTACCAATGCTTTATTAAACTCTTCTGAAAAATGAAAAACAAATTGTGAAAGAGGGGAATTTTAAACAATATTTGAAGTATTTTTAAGGTAATTGTGATGCGCACCATCGCACCCTTTAAAAAGGAGAGCTTAATCTTTTTTTAAATTATTATTTTTCACTCTAACCCTCAACTCCTTGTTGCCAGTGAGTGCATTTGACAGTCTTGAAATATCTGGAGATTTTTGCTTTGCAAATGCATGGGCAATGGCTGAGAAGGTCTGACGTTAATTGGAAGGGTGTAGAAAAACCTGTCAGTAAGTTTAAATTCACACTAGTAGAGCTAGCTGATCAGGTGAATCAGAAGTTCATTTACTGAATTAACATGCTAACATTTAAGATGACTTACCTTTTGTCCTGCTTTATTTAACAATCTGCCTGTTTACATAAGTCATCTTTCATTGTTAATTGGAGTCAGACCTTTAATATGTTATGGGATTGTTGGGAAAATAAGTGGGGGAAAATGGCATAAGAGGAAGAAATTTCGCAAAAGCAGGCGTTAATATACATCTTTATTATGTCTGGGTTTTTTTTGGACACAAGTTAATTGCATTCAAATTATCATTTTAAAGGTTGGGAAAATCAAATGTTGCATAGCTGTATGACTTCTAAGAAATGAGACTCTTTGCTGTATGCATGCCAAGTTTAACTGCTAACTGGTTACTGACAGCCGGTAGTAATGCAAATACAGTGCAGGAACTGTGCAGCTGACTACAATGTTTAATTTATACTGACTAATGAAATAAAGAGCATTCGACCACTGAGGCACTTAACATTGGATAAACTGTTTTATAAAGTGTAAGTCAAATTTACAGTTTGTAATAGAGTAGAGGATCAGGTTTGCAGGTATTGTAATTATTTTTGTGTTTTTAAACTTGTGTTAAAAGCAAGGTTTTGGGTTAAAGGCTTTTACCAGCAGTGTTGCTCTTGGACTTGTTTACTTATGCTTGGAGTTTGACTCTTTCTTGCTTTATACTGGGGGCCTGCCTTCTCTCTGCTCAGCTGTGTGTGCAAGGCATGGCAGCAGCACAAACTCTCTTAAGCGAGTCAGCTTCTAGCTTACCCTTGTCAAGAGCAGCTGGAGAGCTTTATTATTAGTATTTAATTTGTACATTCAGCTTTGATATTTTGAGTGGCTGAAAGTTCATAGAGCACCAGTCCATATTCAGTGATTAATGACGGGGTTGATAGTATGTTTATGGAAAGAATAAATAAATGCAGGTAGTGTGGTGTGTGGGCTTTCATATGCTTGGTGAATGGTCATTTTTAACACTTACCTGCAGCTTTGGCTATGAATGGATGGCAGACAGATAAAATACCTGTGTTAAGAATTCATTAATAAATACATTTACAGATAATCTTCCTGGAATCTTCTGGAAAATGTGAGCGAATCAGCAAAGTTGAGCGGAGAACCTTACGGTAAGCTATTGATTACTTGCATAGCAGTTGCCTCAATGAAGCACTTATTTTTGCTTCTCCTGCTTGTGGAATACAGTGCACTACTTTGGGAGGGTGAAAAGTAGTCTTAGTAAAACACTAATTTGCGTATTTACAAAGCTGGCCTCAGTGACCACATTAAACATGGCTTGTGCCTCTTCCAGATAATTCTGCTGAGTCAACTGATTTCAAAGTTCAAGAACAGGGGAAAATCGATAGTCTAAATGAATTGTTTAATGCATTTGCTGAAGGAAGGAAACCTGGAACACTTTTATTCTGCAGTGCTCTGTTATGACCAATGACAACTGGGACAACTGGCTGTGCTGCTGCTGCTGTACATGCAAAATGAGTCTCAGTTCCTCCATTGATTTAGGTTGTAAACTGAAACCTTGCAAACTGACTACAATTAGTGTCTGGGGGATAAAATATCAAGTCAATTATATTCTGTATCTGCGCCTGGATTTAGTGTAGCTATATTACACAGAGGCATGAAACTTCAATTTTGCTACTTCTAGAGCAGAGGGATGAGGATGACGTAAAATGTGTAGCTGTTCTTTAGCGTTGTGTTTTTGCAAGCCATAGTATGTGAGATAACCATCGTGCAGCTTTCCTGGTCAAATCTAAATGCATGAATTAAGAGGTGACTTCAGCTAAATGTGCTACCAATGTATACATGGTAGGCGAGACTAGGAATGGGATTTGGTGTAACAGATGCTGTGGCAGTCTGATGGGATAAGGAAGCTGAGAATAACTTGATTAGTGGTACTTGAAAATTTCAGAAGCAGCATACCACTCTAGTTTTACTGACAGTTTTCAGTGATCAAACTTTGCATTGTCATGTATCCTGGCAATAATTTACAGGCTTGATTTCTGGGTGGTTATGTGGATGAGTGTAAGTGTCTGTTTGGTGGCAGGAGTGAAGAAGTGTTTAGGAGTAAACATGAGTTTAGCTTGTTGAGTAAGATGTACTTGAAGAGAAGAGAGGTAGTAAAACGCTGAGTTGACCTTTATAGATGAGAGGCTAGGAAGAGAAGTGGGAAAGTAGTGATACCTGAGATAAGGGTGCGGTCAAAGACCTCGTTAGATCCCTGAAGAGGTGTTTTTAGGGAGGATATAGTCTGAATGACTGCTTCTTCTGTATGGTCTACTTTCAAAAGGTGTTAGCGAAGGCATGGGAACTGATAGATTCATTCCTACAAAATGAAGCAAAGCTTTCAAAATGGAAAGCAGGTTGGCAAATTAACTTAGCTGTCCTATAGCTTTTGAAACTGTAAAATATGTTTAAAGTTATGAAGTGGGTGTCCTCTCATTCTTTTTTCAATCTCATGTCCCAGTTACAGTTTTATAAATAACATGTATCCGACACACAAAGGAAAGGCTCTGTTTTTCAGAAAGCACGGAATTTTTATTTATTTGAAGGGTGTTTGTTGGATTGTACTTTATCAGAAGCAGAAGCTATTTCTGTTGAGTCATCGTAGAAGCTCCAGCATTACAGTGGTAAAAGAATACCGTTGACTTCATTTTGTACAGGTTTTTGAAACAGATTTATTTGTAGAATTAAATACACATTGATAAGATCACAGAATATAATTGAACTTTTTACTGTAAGCCACAGCCAAATTCTCCTCAACAGCCAATAAATGACTGAATTTAAGTATTATGTATTGTAAAAGATGTTTTTTCTTATTTTTTTTTTTTTCCCCACAGTACTGAATAGTTGTGGTACTCAGATTTATGCACAATACAGACATATTTTTTCCAGGGATATATATTGTGCTGACCTGGGAATAAGGACGGGCAGTGCAATGAGGAAAGACAGGAATCTGGTGAAGAGCGAGGCACAGCTTTATTAGGCACTTCTTTAGACAAAGGTAGAAAATAGGAAGGGGAGAGAGGAAGAGAACTGTCTGAGTTGCTACAGTGGTGATCAGAAGGACTGGAGAGGTTGTTCCTGTGGCTAACAGGCCATGTGGAAGACAAACCTAACACTGATAGGGGTATGTTGTGATTTGACACCGGTCAGCTATCTCATACCAAGCAGCTGCTCGCTCACACTCCCCCTCCACAGTGGGATGGGGGAGAGCACTGGAAAGAAAGGAAAACATGGGTTCAGATGAAGACAGTTTACTAGGACAGCAAAAGGAGATGATGATAACAACACAATATAGGAATAATGAGAGATACAAAATGAATGATGTGCAGTTTTTCAGCACCTGATGACTGATACAGCCTGTCCCAAGCAGTGATCACAGAAACAAGACCAAAAAGTGATCCCAGAATAATTGTAAGCAGTGAGAGACAGCAAGAGCGACAGTCACTGGATAGCTCCCACTTACATACTGAGCATGACTTCCATGGTATGGAATACTGTCTCTGGCCAGTTTGGATCAACTGTACTGGCTATATCCCTCCCAGCTTCTTGCACCTGAACATTAGCAAAATCTGGGAAGCTGGAAAAAAGTCTGTGGTCACTCTAGCAACAACTAATAATGTCAGTGTATTATCAATATTCATCATATACTGAATCCAAAGTACAGCAGCTACTGAGGAAAATCAGCACCATCACAGCCAAAACAAGGATGAGGTAGAAAATAAATGGGAAGGACTGCAAATGTAGAATAAATGTGAGTGTTGTAATCTCAGCAGCTAAGAGATCCAAAGTTTTGTTGGGTTTAAAAGCAATGACTTATATATGCACAGGGAGGGGGATGGGGCGGACAAGGAATGGTGCTGATACAGTCAGAAAACTGAATACTCCCATCATCTAGAGTTAAGCTCGGAAGGAGCAAGATGATTGTAAGATCAAAGCTGCTACTTCCTGATCAATCAAAGTGTGAAATGATAGCCAGTGAAATGTTAGTCGATGAATGGAAAGAGATGTGAATCATGGGCATGCACTTCAGTGAATCCTGCCTGTTATGAGGTCCATCTTCTCCTCCCTCCTTGAATAGCAAAAGGAAGTTAAGAAGTAGAGATAAAGTGTTGAGAAACATCTACTGAAAGGAGGAAGCAGAGGAGTATGACTGTGCAGTGAGACACTAAGCTGTGATTTTTTTAGGAAGTAAACTGAGAACCACAAAAGTCAGTAAAGGTCAGAAGTTCTAGGAGAGGAATCATCGATTTATGTAAGCACTGAAAGGTTTTCCAAATCCTGAAACACAACCAGAAAAGATCTCCACTGGAGACCTTGGTGAGAGCCATCCCAGTGCAATGCACTGCACTGGAACCATCAAAGGCCCAAAAGGCAGAACCACATTCCAGGCAAGGGCCTTGGCCTACTCAATGACTTGGCCGTGGGAGCAAGAAGATGATGTGGGACAGGTGATGTTGTGATAAAACACAGGCACCTCAGGCAGAAGTTAATAGGTGAATGATGTGGGGGAGTCAGCAGTGTAAGAGTGCAAAAAGAAGTCTCTCATTAGCCTAGCACATGTATAGCTTGATTGGTAGGCAGGGAGGGTTATTTGTAGCTATCTTTTGGGCCAGGCAGGCTGGGAGGGATAGCATTGCATTGCATTCAACTTTGGTGAGGAAATGAACGTCCTGAGCCTGAGGATGGAGGAGTGTGGTATGAGTGAATAAGACAAAATCAGAGCAGATCCACCTTCATTTCAGCTGATACCGGTTTAAAGTGCCAGAAGTAGAGTGGGAAGGGTGTGTTTTCAGGGTGGACTGGAGGTGGGACTGCTGCAGAGGTAGCCTGCAGTTTAATCTTTCATCAGTAGCTGGGTACAAGTAGTGTAAGTCACCAGCAGCACGTTCAGCACAGGCTGGAGGGACTTTGATGGGCCCGTGTCCCGCAGGGCTCAGTGTCCTCGCACCCTGCTCTCAGCACAGAGCAGTTCCTCTTCCACAGGCAGAAGAACTGCTGGGCCTCTGGTCAGCTTGCTTTCCTGCAACAATGGGTATATTGGTGAGCAGGGGGCTATTGTGAGGGTTGTTAGCAATATGTACTGTAGGTGTCTAATGGCAGGGTCCAGTGTGGTGGTTACAGCTCGTTAGCCCTTATGTGAACTTGCTGGTGCAGTGATACAGGGCCTACATTAGCTTGAGCTGTGTGTCAGCTGTTGAGAAGCTCTTGTACTGGCCAACAAAACAGCTGTGTCGTAAAGGTGATGTGCTGATCAAAGGCTGAGACAAGTAGTCTATGGTCTTTGTAAATACAGGTTTAAAGCTGAAATACAAGCCTGGTGTCTGTCTTCTTTCTAAGGCTGGTAATCCTAGGTTGCCTGACAAAGATCATATATGACAAAGGCCATAAACCTTTACTCTGATAGAAGCTGAAACTATATTTCCAGTCACAATTTAGCAGCGTTATCACTCTTGTCCCTCCCTTTTTGCAGGGAGTGGGCACGTTCCTCGTTGACCAAGGAAAGCTGCTGATACAGCAGCATGGATGGTTGTAAGCACAGGAGTCCTACTCCAAAAGCCCATTCCAGCGGACTTGCTCTCTCTTGTCACTCAGTGAACTCCTCCAAGGACAGATGATGAACCAGGCCTATTGAAATAAATGTTTTCCATTGTGAAATACTCTAGTCATGAATATGGTAAATGAAATAACTGACTCATTTGCTGTGCCGTGACTCATTTACTGCTCTGTCTTATTGTGTAACTCTTAGAACAGAAAATGCACATTGCTGTGGTTATAAACTTGTATTTTGGAAAGGTTTTTTGTGATTGTCATTGGCAGACTTCACCCAGTGTGAAGACCACTGTATTGTTCACCCTGAAGTTACGTGATTGCTTTAGGCTGGCTTAAAGGCGGGCTGCTGTCAAAGGCACACTGCAGTTCTCAAGGTTGCAGCCTGTGCCAGGCCTTGTGAGCTGCGTGGTGAGCCAGAGAACTGGCCTGCTTATGAATTCACATCTCGCTGGGTGAGTTCTACCTGGCTTATTGGCCAAGAAAATGCTACTGTTGATTCAAGGGAGATGAGATCTCAAGAGAGGGGCACTGAGAAGGGCAGGGCTCCTTTCTGCATCAGTCACACTTAGACTGGCTTAAAGTGATCCTGAATCCCTGACTGCTGCGTGGGGAAGGCAGATGGCTGCTGTGCTTGGGAATTCACCTGTGGCAAAAGGTGATCTGTTTGTTTCAGAGACAGCAGCATGGACCTTTCCTGAACCCAGGCTGTGTGTTGGGCCTGTATGAGTGAGCAGTCTTCTACACTTCTTCATCCATAGTGTTTTTCTCTGTTACAAAACCATGTCCAAGTTATGAGTACCCTTCCCACACTCCACTAGTGGTTAAAAGAAATCCAGACAAATGTTTACTTTAAGAGTACAGGAGGGGGGGAAGGAAATACCTATTTACTCCAATCACACATGTTCACGTTTCTCTATCTGCATAGCTGTTGCAAAGGGTGCTTTTTGCCTTTAAATTTAGTATCTTTCCTCTTCTTTTGAGACAGTGCTGAGTTTCAGTGTACTTGCATATAACATAGACTTTTGAGGAAATTTTTCTGCTTATTATCCAGTTGTTTGGTGACCAAATAACATATTCTATGTCTATTTTCATTCATAGGTGCTGACTTCAGTTGCTAAAGCAAGTGTTCACATCTTTTTGTCTGGTTAGGCCTGCTGAGCCAACAGAGCTGAGAATGAACTGGAGTCTCCTCTTTGCTGCTTGGACTTTGGTCTGTTGCCACTGAGTCTCGCTGGAGTCTGCAGGGTCATCGTAGTATATCAGAGGCTTCAAGTGTCTTGCATGGTCTTTATTACTGGTGGTAATGCCTGAGAAGGAGATGATGGAGCATGACTTGGAGATCTCAAGCTGAGTTTGTAGGGCTAGCACCTAGTGGGGAAAAAACTCTTACTGTTTGTAAACTGAGTTCTTTCAATGTAGACCTCACTGAGAGTCTAAAATAGCTTTGTGGGGTTCCAGTATCATTAGTGCTTCCCCAGGTAGAACCACAATTGTGCAGAATGTTGTTTTGTGTAACTTAGTGTGAAAGCTGAATGACAGATAGCTGCTCTGGTAAGTGAGGCATATTTACTGAAATGATGTGTTTTCAGGGCTCAAATAAAGCTGATGTGTGATCTATTCCAGATCTAATGCAGAACTAAGCTTGCCCATAGCTGGTGGAGGGAAGAAGTGCACTGGAAGCCCTGTTGCACACTTCACAGTGCAGACGAGTCCATTTTCAGGGCAGAAATGTTTTTCTGTTACCATAAAGAGATATTTCACGGGGCTTTATGTGGACCTGTTCTGGGAGAAGATGCTATGGCATTCTCAACTGCTTGCACTGAGGGAGTAAAGCTTATTACTGGTTTGCTTTTGACAGTAGCCTGCTTCGATGAAGAAGGATTGATCTGGATTACGCACTTCCTAGAGCCCTCCTACAGGTCTGCTCCACGATTGTGACTGTCAGGCTTTTTAAGACATGCATGAGTGAGAGACTGAGTCTGAAGTTGTACAGAGCTTGAGCAAGGTACTTTACCTCTCTTGGTTGTCTCCTGCTGGGGCCTGCATGACCTCCAACCCTAATTGAAGTGTCCAGTTTCCTTCCTAACCTCTGCAGGGGGTGTTCATAGTACATGTTTATCCAGGCTCCTAAACTAAATATTATTTGAGGAAGGTGAAATTACTTAGTCTGCTATCTTTCCTGCTCCATTGCTGCACTGCTAGCAGTCATATAAAATTAGATGTCTCCTTTATATCAGATTATGTTTTAGGCTGATCACAGGTGTTTAATGTGATGCTTTTTTAAGCTGACTATGCTTTCTGCAAGCTAAGTTTGTTGAGGAAGTACCAGCTTAAACTCTTGTCCACTTGCTAGAGTGAAGAGTAGTCAGGTATATCAGTCCTTCAATTTTTGTACTAATTTGGCTGTCTTCCTTTTAACCCGTCCCGTCCACTGCTACCCCTATTTCCTATTTGCTGTTTTGAAGACAAATACAATCAGGGGAAGCTGGCTATTCAGAACAGGGTATTTAGCTATACACAGTGCTGTTGTTCACATGAAACTAACAAATAGGAAAAAAAGAACAATCTCCGTAAGTAATGCAATAAGTTCTTTAAACACAAAATGCTCAGTTTTGAAGCTTGGTTAAGTTATATTCAGTGTAAGAAGTGCTACCTGAGGAAGGCTGAAGGCTTATGGGACCTGAGTGAGGAAAAAGGAGAGGAGCAGTGCTTGTAGGCTTCCTTTCTCTTCATGAAATTCTTAAGTTACTTCATCTGCTATGGGTGGATATGTGTGCTTTAATTATTATATTTAGACAAATCCAAGACTGTGACACATATTCAGGTTAGTCCGGTAAAAGTATTTTAAGTCACATTTTACTCATAACTGAGTATATTTTGCTTTTAATCTGGGGAATTTTTTTCCCTGTAAGTGAAAAAGCATTGTTTTATTGGAAGAACACTTAAAACAGGGTTAGGAACCTGGGATTTTTTGTGCAGTACAGTCTAATGAGCCTTCTCAAACCTGCTGAACTTAAAACTTCCTAGGATTAATTTTTTTTAATGGAATAGAGAGCTTTGAGTGGATGTTCTCATCATAGCTCTGGGGTTGAGTGAAAAAACGTCTGCCTCCAAAACCCAGAAGAACGTACCTAGCTCTCTGCATACAGATTTCTCACAAGTTCAGAATTTTGCAGAACTGGTTCAGGAATCCTGACTTGCTCTTGCTGTCCTTGCCAAAGCCCTCCAGAAGCATTACGTAAATACCTTCACACCAGCTGGAGGTGAGAATGCTGCCTATGTGTGCATGGCCAGGAGCTGTTGTGTGTCAGCTGCCTGCTGTAATTTCCTCTCTTCAGACCTTTATCTTGCACCTTCCTGAAAGACAGCTTTATACCAAGGGCTAAAGTCCTGTGGATTACTTTCCAGTCACTGTTGGGAGACTGTCCACAGGGCAGTTTCCGTAGAGCAATCAATGTGCCACCAGCTGTGCCTTTGCTGCAGTTTTTGTTGCTGCAGTAGGTGTGAAGTTATACAAGGTTGTTTGACCTAGTAGAGAAGTTGAAGCCAACTCTTGGATTTTAAATATTGAAGATATGAGGAAGAGGACACACTGGGTTCAGGTAACTACTCCTAAAATTGTTTGTGTAGTTTTATCCACTTTGGTGCTATTTGAATTCAGGCCAGAGTTCCCGTCAGTTAACGCTGTGCAGACGGCAGGTCTAGTTCATCCAGTAGTCTCTTTAAATGTGTCTATCTTTAAAGATGAAATTGTGTGCAAACTAGGAGCTGGGACTCATGAAATTACTTTTGCCACACAATTGCTGCTCAATGCATGTAGAGTGTGTACAGTGACTTGATAGGTTTCCATCAAGTTGAATCTGTTACAGATTCAGGATGCAAGTACTGGATCTGTTTTAGCTTAGAATACTTAGGCAGAAACAACAGGCACAAAATTAACTAGTCTGAGTCTTTAAGAGGTGCCTCTTCTCAAGCAAAGCACTGCACCAGGTAATAAAGCAAACAGATCTTCCGTGCTTATGTTTGAAACCTTGTCTATTGGAAGGCCTTAGAACATTGCTCACTCAGATCGTGTATATGAAATGTCCTTTTAGGTAGAGGTGGCTGTTCTTGACTTAAACCATTGTGAACCCTTAGTAGATCAAGAAATTAAAAGCAGTGTATCAGTTTTGGAAATATTGGTGTGCTGAAAAGAAGGAAAAATCTATATGGAATGATGAATTAGGGTGAATATAGAGGCCCACGCTATGCTTTTCATTGAGCTTCATGGTGGTTTCAGTTCATTTCCTTCTCTTCCTCCCCTCGCTAAGTAGTAGTGATGAGGAGGAAAGGAAAGGCAAACCTGCACCCTATGCTGTTTATTATGAAGAGACAGCTGAGATTTAGACCACCTATCTGTTAGCAGAATGTGACATTGATCTCATTACATGCCATGGTTGTGAACCCTTTGAAATGCTTCAACTCTTAATTGCTAAAAACTTGCAGTGCATTCATCATGACCTCACACTTTTTCATATCTCTTTGCATTCTGGTTATTCTGAATACAATTTGGCACACCTTGATTAAGCCTGCTTTAATTTAATGCGTATGGAGAGAGTGAACAGGATGTGAAAGAGAAACCTCATCTGAAGTTGGAATAGCTTCACTCAACCTGCTCACTCAGGAAGAAATGTATTTCCTCAGAAGATGGGGTGAAGTATGTGCTATATCATAGCCATTGGCAGGTTATTTCAGAGAGAAAAACATGGCAGATGAAGGGAATCTGTGGCTTCTAACCAGCTCACTGAAAGTTATGAAATTCTTGAGCATGTCTAGAAAGGCAGAATAACAACTCTTTTCTTTTTCTTTTGACAGCATTCATAGTTGCTATACTCCACCCTGTTAGATTTATATTGGCCCACCTAGCATTTCCCTTAAAGCAAGAACAGGACCTGTAGGAAAACCTGTATTAACCCTGTGTGCCTATGATGATTCTGCTGCTGCTCTTACTGATTCTGCTGCTCTTACTAATACTCTTGCATTTCACATTAGCACTTAGCAGAGAGAAAGCCTGTTATTGGCACTCTGAAGTTAATCATGTTTATTGTGCTGTTTACACAGACTAATTTTGAAGGCTCATATAAAATAGGTGTGAGAGGGAGAGGACAAAAAAAAAATCTCGTAATATATTGAAATGCTTATGTGTTCTGGAGACTTTCTTCCATTGCAAACACAGAAACTACTTGCTGGCTTTCATTTTCTGCCAGTGGTAACAGGTTTTCCATACATCCACAGCTGTTTATTGTGTGAACAGCTGACAAAAGCTCAGGCTTTCCAGGGGTAAGGTGAGCTGGCCTCTGGGTAGAACAAAGACCTTTAGTGCCGGGAGCATGGAGAGGGGGAAAGCCTTTTTTCTCCAGAAGCACAAGTGTAAAGGCAGCTGGCAGCATGAGTGCAAATTGGAAACATATCTGGAAACTTAATTCCCTCAATTGTGCTGTTACTGAAGCACAAAGATTTATTTTTATCTTATTGTCTTTAAGGATGTTAATATTTAGCAAATAAAACTGTAGACTTTTGTATGCTTTTTGAATGGTAAAAAAATGCTGTAATGCACAGGGAGTAATTCTGTTAAAGTAGAGGGAAGGAAGTGCTTGCACAAGTGGTGTGATTTGTCTTGTGGTGAGGAATGGGGGGGTCGCTGAGGTTAAACTAGATTACATAAATAAACCCTGTAGGTCTTGGAGCTCTTGGGTTTTCCTGAATTCAGCATTATGTGGGAGTGTTATGGAAATACTCATTCAAAATAAGCAACCCCTGATGTTTGTAAACGAGTATCTCAGTGTGCTTGCTTTTATAATGTTCCTGCGCAGCCATAGTACCTCATGTTTTGCATATGCGTTACTACTTAGATAACCTTAAAGGAATGCTACTCATCTCCCTCTTATTTTTTCTTTGCACCTAAATGATTACCACAAACCCTTGATCTACCTCTGTGACTGCTTTAACTCTTGAGCTGTTTGTTTATTCTGCCATTTAACCCTGTAACTCAGCAGCAATGCTCAGAGAGGACTTTCTTAAGGAGACATGCATGTTCTGCTTTGAAGGTAGCCGCTGCCAACACGTGCGCTGGGGTTGTGGGAGGGCTGCGCTGGCAGAAACCAAATCAAGTTCTCCAGGCACAAAGAAGAGAAAGTGTAGTACGGCAGCATGATAATGAGAAAGCAGCCCAGTTGCACCGTATGTGCTAAATGACAGAGTAAGCTCTTGCACAAATAGAACACGGCAATGTTAGACAAATCAGTGTCTTCATTTGCTGAAAGTAAATTGCTTTGTCTTGAAGAGCAAAGCAAAAAAAAGGTTTTATTACAGCTTTTTAAAAATTGGCAAACATGTTTTTATACTTCAGTTTATAAACTGTTATGTATCTACCAGTCTAAAACAAACCAGAAACTATATATAATCTTTAATTTGAAGAGCATTTCTAATATGACATGCTAGCTCTTTTAAAATGTGTACTACTGAATACTTTGGGAGGCTCCTAGGGAAAGAGGTTTAAACCTAGCTGAGTTATGTTATCTCAAACAAAATAACGTTTCACTGTTTAACATTTCACTGGGAGCTTTAACTCATACTGAATATTGTCAATGAAAATACTTAAATTTGCTATTTAGGGTAAGTTGAAGTAAATTTTTACTCTTATTCAGTTCTGTGCAAATCATAAAATCTTAAATACTGTGGATCTAAGTTCTGTGTCTTGCGTGTAGTAAGCGTTGAGCTTAGTTACAGCAGACTTGAACGCATAGGCAGCTTTTACAGAGGATAAGATGCAAAGTGTTCATTGAACAATCAAAAACATCTGAAAATTGGTTCAGCCAGCTCTTTTCTAAGCTCTTTGCTCTGTTTTTAAATCACTCTGCTTTGCAATTATTCAATTATATTGTCTGCAAAGAGGAAAGGATTGTCAGATTTTAGGAGTATTTTCTTAAAGGGCATAGTGCATATTTGAGAACTGTGGAGTTAGAACAGTTCACTGACTTAAATTTTATAGGGTTATCAAAACACAGCACACTCAATGCTAAATGATACAGTGAATTATACTATTCAAAATGTTCTTCTGTATTCAAGATAAAGCTGAGTTGACTCTGACACAGAAAGATGATGGATGGCAATCACTCTATTCGTCCCATCAAGCCAAAATGACCTGTCTCTATTGTAGACTTGACACTTTCTTCTTTTTTAATCTCACTTGTGGCAAGCTCTTTGTTAGCTATTGAAGGCACCTTTTGGATTAGAGAGAGCAGCATTACTGGAGCTCAAGAAGTCATTTTGGCTAGATACTAGTATCGACATGTTTACTTTCCTGCTCTTACGGCCTTCTCCCCAAATTCTTGTTTTGTACTGTGTTCATGTTGCAGACAAATAGTGGGATGAAGTCTCTTGTCCGTGATCCTTATCGCTATAGTTTTTTCTTATCTCATACAATTTGGAAGCTTAGTGGAGTTTTTCTGTAGTTTGATGCCTAGATCAGTTCTTTTTCATACGGTCTTTACTGTGGGTTGTGTTTTTGAAATTTTGTATAAAAAGTTCTTAAACCTTCTTCAGGGGGCATCTGCAGTTCTTGAAATGTGTAAAGAGCTGTATGCAATATGGCTGATTAAAAGTTATAGTTTACTTTTCCTTTATTGTTTTACAACTGATTGCCTCTGTAGAAGGCTGAGGCTGGGTTATACTGTGACATTTGTCTGTCCGGTATGTCACTGGACATCCCCGGTGCTCACATAGCTTTGGTTACATCTGCAGTTGATGAACACATTCTCTGCAGTGTTGATGGCCCTTAAATTGAGTTCACATGAATTACATGTGCTGTGAGGCGTATACTGCTAATGTGGAACCTACTGAAAGCTGATTAAGTGACTGTAGAACTTAAACCTAATTTTCACTGAAAACAGAACAGGTTGGAGTCAGATTTGTAGAGTACTTTATACCTAAGTCTGTGGACAAGTGTATAGCTCAACAGTAGTTTGCAGCTAATCACGTGGTGTATGTTTTTATTTGCTGGCACTAAAATGTCTTAAAAAAAACCCCAAACCACAAAAACATGTCGTCACTGGTTTCTTTCAAGAAATAACTGCTCCATGAAGAATGAGCTTTAACAAGAGATTCTTAAACAAAAACAACACTGCCCCTTTTCTTTTGAGCTTTTCAAATCTTTTGGCAAGCATTAACCACTTTTGATTGTGTGTTTGGCAGCTGAATTTAAGCTTTAGAATTTTTGGACAGTTACCAATATAGCTTAGGCTTATTGTCTTCTTGGGTTGTGGGTGTGTGTTGTGTGGGTTTTTTTTTTAAGTGACTAGCTGAGAACTGAAGTCTAGTCTGGATTTCTGGAAGAGTTAATCCAGGGAGAAAACCCATACTGCTTCTGGGATTCTGAACTCTCAGTCATGACTGAAGAATATTAATTGGCATACTTAGCAAACTGATAGGGCAGTACATGCAGGCTCTTCAGGAATCAACTGTTTTATCCAACTGCTTCCCAAGACTTCTATCTAGGTTAAAGCCATGGCCTGAAAGACTGGTAAGGAAGTCACTGTCACAGTAAAAGTGTTTCCTTATGTTCAGGAAGAACGTTCAGTGTTTTACTTTGTCCTGTCACAGGGCGCCACTGGCAAGATCCTTGCTCAGTCTTCTTTACACTTTCTCTTCAGATATTTATACAAATTGATGAGCTCTCTCTGAGCCTTCTCTTCTCCAGGCTGAACAGTCCCAGCTCTCTCAGCCTCTTCTCCTCTGTGAGGTGTTCCAGTCCCTGAGTCGCTCACCTTTTTGTCTGTTTGCTGGACTCTCCCCAGTATGTGCATGTCTGTCTTGTGCTCAGGTGCCCAGCACTGAACGCAGGGCTCTAGATGTGGCCTCACCGCTGCTGAGCAGAGGAGGAGGATAACCTTCCTTGACCTGCTGGCAACATTCCTCCTGCAGCCCAGGTTGCCACTAGCTGCTTCTGAACTGCTGAACTTGGTGTCCACGAAGAACTCCAGCTTCTTTTCTGCAAAGCTGCTTTCCAATTGGCTTGCCTACAGTACAGTACATAGCACAGTACAAATACCTGGCCACATAAACAGAATATCTCTTATGGACTGTTGATGGGAGAGAATGTTACATTTTCTGTGCAGCAGTACAGATACAGCATTACTGCAGAGCTGAATGTCAGTCACCAGAAGATTGCATAGCAGGTAATGCATCAGAACTTCGTTTATTCTTGGGCATGAGACATTTTATGCAAAGAAGTTCTGACCAAGACAGTGGATTGTGGATCTGAGCCTGTGGTAGCTGCCTTTCTGCTGCCCGTGGGATGCACTGGCACACTGCAGTTCGAGTCTCATTCAGTAACCTCAGTGATGCTGTGCAGATGCAGGTTAGCTTATAGCAAAAAAAAATGCTGGGGCTGAGAAATCTTGCACTCAGTCCTGACACCTTTAAAGAACACTTTGGGTCTTCATTTCAAGCACAGTACGCATCCCTTTGGTTAGCGGGAAGGTTAAAAAAAAGGTTCAGTCCCTTTACTCCTTAAATTTATTCACATTTTGCTTGGGAAGGAGGATAATTGTTGGAGCAGAAGGAAAAGCTATGTAAAGTGGCTAGCCATGTTCTTAATCTAGCGTGCAGGTACAATGGTGATAGCTGTAAACAGCGGTCATGTGTTGAAGGTTTAAAAAAGTCTCTTCTATTTAGAAGTGCAAGTCGCACTCCCTTTCTTCAGACTGTAGTTCTTAGTGGAGTGGGATTCAGTGGAAATAACTTGCTTTATTCAGTCTGGAAGTTCAGAGTAGTTAATGGTGATTCTGGCTGAAAGTGGAATACAAATTACTTAAGAGTATCCTTCCAAGCTTGTTAATGAATGAGCACTTGCACTTGTTTGTGAGGTTGGGATTTTCTCTGTTGTATTGATATTTTTCCTAATGTAAATGAAGAGCTTAAGCTTTGAAGCTTCTAATTATTTTTCAACTAACAATCAAAGGAGCAATTTAACTTTTTCTGATTTCTGAGTTTCAGACTATCCTTAACCCTAAACAGGAATGAAATAGAAACACTTGCTTAAAAAGCAATCTCAATTCCTCATTTGCCCTGCCTGTGTAGTTGGAATAATTTCATTCTTAACTCTGAGAGACTAGTTTACAAGCTTGAATTTATAACACCAACATTAATACCAATATCTTCATGGATGGGATTTGGAACTGCTGCTGCTTTTATTTGGGAGAAACTGCAGAGTTACTTAATAAATTGTGTATTTTTTCTTCTGGTAGCATATTGTTTGCTAAGCAGTGTTAGTTTTGTTACAGTTTGTTACAGTTGTTTCTATGATTTGCTTGGATTTCTGTTTAATAGAACTTGGTTGCAGGTGACCGGCTGCTGCTGTGGTTCTCACAGACAGGTCTCTTGGGGCATGAGTGTACTAATGTAAGGTTTACCTGGATAGCCCCCTTCCTCCCTTCCCTAGTTCCCCCAGATTATCTTCAACAAAACAAAGCATGGGCGAAGAGGAATTGTGAGGATATCTCTTGGAGAAATTCTGGTTATTGTATCTACTGTTCTGCATACAATAGAAGACTGCTGCAATTTTTCATAAGTGCTTTTAATAAGAGGTAATCAGAGAGCTCTACAGTACTTTAACCTCCTGGCTTTATTACTAGCCTCAGCTGACATGGAAACAGTGGTGTAGGTGGAGAAGGCTATCTGTCAGGATCTGCTCCTTGCCCTTTCTTTAATTCCCTGCTCTCTCTTCCATTAACAAATGTCAAGGTAGCTCTTTCTGACTCTTCCAGAATATAAATAAATATTATGATGCATCTCTTACAACTAGATGGTACTTCAGAATAAGAATTCTAGCCGCAGAATACATCTGAGCGGCTACTTTTTGGTCAAGTGGCAAAGCACTTTTTTAATGTAGAGCAGAGAATGCTGTGAAAGCAAAGTAGTTTTCAAGACAATGATTATTTGTCCTTAACCATCATATTTCTAAAGGTTCGCTTTACCACAGCTAGATAAAGTGACAGGCAAGAAAAACAGTTGCAAAACTACACTTGAGAAGTTAAATAATTTAATGCTTTTTTAACAAAATCTTTTCCTGAAAGTGATTAAAGAGGTTCTCAGTTTCTACAGTCTGTGACTTTTCCTTGAACAGAAACACTTAAATAATCATTTTCTTGCAAGTGAAGGGGTAACTGAGTAGCAAATAGGTACTGATGACATTTTTCCCCTTCTGTAAAGAAAAGCTGGGGTTTCTGTTTGCAGTTCAACTCGGAAGCTAGCTTTCCGATGGAGTGGTAGACAACTGATCCATACTCTGCTTTGCTCTCCCATCCATACTGTTTGAGAAGTCACTTGCATTTGCAAGTGGAAGTAGTGCAAGAGATTTTTTTTTTTCTTAAAAGAAAAGATTTTTAAGCATATTGAAACTTAAGCAAAATTTCCTGCTGCTTCCCTTCTTTCTCCATTCCTCCCCCCCAGTGGTGAAGATCTGCTTATGTCTTTGAACACTTGGTGGAAAACCTCAAGCGCTTTCAGCCATTACCTCTCCATGTGTAAGGATGCAGTCATAGTCACAACCTAATTGGCAACTGCTTACTTCTTGTTGTGTGTATTCATTTAGGTGGACCTAAGCTGACTTTGAATCTGTAAAGCTGTAGCCTTCCTGCATACTTTTGAGGACATCTTGCAGCAGGTGGGGATAAACATGCAGGAAAAGATCATGGTAGAGATTATATGGCTGACTTAGTGTTTGTTTAGAATACATCTCAGAAATACTACTGTTGCTTATAGGAGGCTGTTAAAAAATTTAAGTTATAGGAAAAAAAGACATGGAGTTGACCTTGAATATAATACCTAAGATTTATGGTCATTAAAGATAAGTTCATATACTATGTAATGGATCACTGAAGATGTGTGACTAGGTAAAAATTTAAAATTTAGGATCATGCCAGGCACAAGAAAGTATCTCAAGTACATCCAGAGGACTCATAATTATTACATTAGTGACAAGTGAGCTTTGCTTATTCACGTTCTCTCCATGCCATGAACGTGTTTAGCAAAGTATTCATTTCACCAATCCTATCCCCGGTAAAATTTTGCCTTGCATTGTGTTTAAAATTATATTAATCCAGTCATCGAAATTGGCTTTAAAAGTCTGTGTACAAGGGAGCTAGAATAGACTAGATTCTTACAAGTAGACTTACTTAGGGGAAGTTCAGAGTTTTACAAGTCTACAGTGAAGTGACAGAGTATTGGAATTCAGGGACTGAAGACTATATTAATGAGTTTCAATGGATTATTTCAGTCCAAAAGGCAAAGTTATTTGGGTTTAAGCAACTTGGTTTGGCAGGGCTGTTGGTGCAGATATATAGGCAGGGTGTTTGTTTTGAGTTTTGTTGGTTTTTCCTCACAGCGAAATTGACAACTAATACAACTCCTCTTGTATTGCACCTTGCTCCTTCTGTCTGGGTCCTCTGCCTCCACAGCTTACTGTCACTGGAGAGCAGTATGACCGAGATGACACTGGTGTGTTTGGGATCTTTAGAAGTTCTGCACACTTTATTCAGTTTTCTGATCTGTTTTGTCAAGATGATGGTGACAGAAGAGTTCTCATCAGCAGAGGATGTAAGCAGGCAAGTCAGTCTGCTAACTCTGGCTGTTAGTGCTTCAGATCCTTTTCTGAGTAATTAGAGGGGCAGGTGGGGCTAACCTGTCTTTCATAATTTTTTTTTAATACAAAATAGAGCTCTGTGAGGTTCAGGCTCTGAACAGATGTGCTTCCATTTTGCTGGAGCAGAGGCCTTGTGTTTTCTTCAATGTCCTTAGGTTAAGAAGTGACTTTGGAGATTAGACCATGTCTCATGAGGCAACTAGGTTAAAGCCCTATTTCCTTCCCTGTTTTCTAATTCTGTGCAGTCAGTGAAGCAACAGGAGAAAACGGCTTGCAAGTGCATCAGGAGATTCTACCTAGCCCATATCATTTGACAAAAAGGGAGGTGACTCTGTTGTTCAGCCAGCACCATTCTGGAGGGAGAAGATAATGTAACTTAGAAGTATTTTCTAGCTCAGAAGTAAATGTTGTTGCAACCAAATATGTGACAAAGTTAAATACTTTGGTTTCAGCTGTAAACAATTCATGTCTTCACCTTCTACAGTAATTACTGAGGTTGTGCCTTCCATCAAAAGCCTTTGGAACATGAGCCATGGCGTGAATTCTCAGTAGGAGT
Organism: Tetrax tetrax; assembly: GCA_009806455.1. NCBI lineage: Eukaryota > Metazoa > Chordata > Aves > Otidiformes > Otididae > Tetrax > Tetrax tetrax. Next base: position 944,743 of record WHYT01018003.1, on the reverse strand, counting down.
TTGGCATAGCTTTGGCTTACATGTTACAATTTATGTCCTTGCCTGGTGACTAAGTATGGTATCTGGTTTTCAGATAAAATCTAAGGTAACCACCACCGCCTAATTAAAAGACTTGAAAGGCTGCTCTTTATAAGGATAATTTTTTAAGGTTGTATTCTCTGAATTAACAGCAATGAAATAAAAGGTTTTCAAGTAGAGAATTTTGATTATTACTTAGTCCTTGAGAAATACAGTAGTTTAGGAGCAAGGAGAAGGAAATTCTGTGTAAATGTTGTTTGTATTTCATTGTTGCTAAAGTCTCTGTATGGAAACTTAACAGAATTTTCTCCAACAAAGTTGGCCATTCTGAGGAAACAGGTAATCCCTGGGGACCATTGTCTTCCCTAAAGATCTTTGCAGAAGACTACTTAAGCAGAGTTGTGTTGGTTTCTACATCTCTATTTTGCAAAGCCAGTTTCTGTTTTGTCTGTTGGGAGTTTTCCAGGAGGCTGCTAGGAGGTTAGTGGCTGCTAATCTGCTTTGACCTTCACCCTCATCTTCTTTGAGAGACTGCTCCTTTACAGTCTGGATCAAACTCCCTGGAACCTCAGTACTGTTGTCATTAGCTAGGACAGTCCTTCCTGTTTTTCACATCCTATCCTTAACGTGGGGAGAAAAAATCCTGTAATGCATCAGGATACAAATGAACCCAGCCACCTTCTCCCTGCTATCCCCCACAGCATTCTGTAAATAGAATTAGAGCCTGGAGGCTTTGTGAACCCTGTAGGCAGAGTTGTTGCTAGAATGTTTAAACATCCTGCAAGTTTGGGATTTTACTGATATCTCAATTTTTTTTTTCTGTAATGGTAGCTTTTCTTGGATAGTAAATATGATATTGCCCACTCTTTTGGCATTTGTTGGGGTAGCTTTGAGTCACTAATGCTGCTTAATTTTGCTCTATAGCAGTTATACCAAAATGTTTCAATGCACTTGGCAGCCTTGTTTGTTCATTTTATTTTCTTTTGTCTTGGCAATACCATAGTTTTAACAACTGACTTTTCTGTGTTGGTCTAAGGCAGGAATGCTTCTGATTTTTTTCTGATCCACTAAAATGTCAATAAGAAGGGGTGATTCCTCAGAAGGATCTGTTTTGAACAGATAATTGGCTAGTAGCTTATGAGCTATGTTTATTTTAAGTATCTGAAGTTCCTTCTTTGTATAATTTTTGTTGCCTGATACACAATTGTAAGGACTGTACTGCTGGAGTATCCTAATATACTGCCGCTGTATTTTTACGTTTTGTTTGAACCCTGTGATGACACTCCTTTACTTGCAAGAGTTGCAGTTACAATTAGCTGGTGATGCCTCTTTGCAGACTATTGCATTTTATTATGAATGCTATACTGTAGACAGAAAATACAAGGAAGTTTCTAGTTTGAACTAGGACAGCTCTCTGCAAGGGCTGGAAGATACCATAGTAAACTCCAGCCTGTTGTATAAGCAGGGTTCGTGCCGCTTCTTGAATCATAGAATGGTTTGGGTTGGAAGGGACTTTAAAGATCATCTAGGGGCTTGACGTTTTCAAAAAACGAAATGGTTTAACCCTTGCTAAAGGTTTGCAAAACTGTTCTGAGAGTAACTGGCAATATATATCCTGAAGTGTGTCATAATGAAACACAGAGGTTGGAACTTCATATCTTTTACTTGAAATTGGGGTACAGTTTTGTACATTCAGGGTGCTTGTGAAAGTTTCAGACTGCTCCATGACTGTTTACGCTCTGGTTGCATGCTAGCTAAAGTAGTGGTGTGCATAAAGTTCAGGGGCTGATGTTTTTGTGTCAGGTCGGCAGCTTAACTGGCATGTAGGTTTCTGGCTTTTTTACAGTTTGAGGGTACAATGGAGAGTGAACAAATGTTACTGGTGTGTGCATTTTAAACTAGTAAAAACCTATTAAAAGAATTCCTAAGATGGGTTAAATGTTTGCAAGTACATTTACCATGTGCTGTGACCAGTGGGGGAACTCAGTGCATAGTTAAGTATGAATTAGGCTGTGGTTTCACATACCTGCCTTGCAATGTCAGTATGAGCTGAAGTTGCTTTCAGCTGCGTCTTTCTGTCTTTGCCCTACTGCTTTACTTGTGCCAGCAGAAGTAGGATTTTTGTTTTGTGTGTGGCCTGGTGTGGTGATGTGGGTCAGGGAACTTACCCAGCGAAAGATGGTTGGTTGGGTTTTTTCCCCCTCCTGGCTGGGTCTGTTCTGTGTTGCAGTTCAGGATGTAAGACCACAGAGAGGAGTTTTGATGAAGCTTGAAAGGACAGAGTAGGGGGTGAAAATCGGTGTCAGTGGCTGGTGTTGCCTTCTGCTGCTTGTAAGTTACACAGATGAGGTCATGCCTGTAGGTATGTTAGCCTGAGGTGCTATGGATTTCCTAATCCTAATCATAGGATATTAATGCAATACTTTATTACCTTCCTTCTTCTAATCTGTGCTTATGCTAGGGGAGCAAATCTTTGTCCAAGGAGGAGTGGGGAGTCCTCTTTCTATCTGGCTCATCTAGATTCTCCAAGCCAGGTCTTAAATTACACTAGGCCTGGCTGCTGAAGAAGTTTATTCCAAAAAAAAAAAAAACAACAAACAAACAAACCAAGATTGAAGGAGGAAACAATAACCATCTCCTGCCACCCAGAACTAGGAGGACAAAGATAAATACTTGGCAGCAACTGTCTCTCTTCCCCCAGGTGGCTCTTTCAAGGGTTTGGTTTATCCGATATAGTTCTGCATGTAAAAAAGGCCATGTAACAGCCTCTGTGAGGAAGCTGCTTCCTACCCTGATCTTTCCTGATTGAAAAAAAGGAACACATGCTGTCCTGCTTCTTGAAATATACCCAGGTTGGCTGAGAAAACAGAACAAGCGCTGTTCCCTCTGCAGCATTGCTCCTTAGGTCTTTGCTGTAGAGTTCATGAAACAGCCCGATACTTAAAGCTTCACTGCTACACCACAATGCAAGATAGTACCAACTGCTTGAAATTGCTTGGTTTTTTGCACTTAACTATCCACTGCAGTACAAACTATAAAGGTAGGTAAAGGACAAGTTAAGGTCATTTGAAACTCCTTTTTTAGGAGTCCTATGAATGAAATATGGGTTTGGAGAGATTACCAAGAATGAGATCTTCTGAAAGTGAAGAGTTCACAGGAGAAAATCATGTCTTAATCTGCATAAATGAAATGTAAGAGTTCAGTTTGCTCTTAAATAGGACTTGTGAAGAGTTGCGAGCTTTAAAAAGGCTGCTGTTTAGCACAAGAGTTTGTCTTTAAAAATAGTTTCCAGGCAATTTATATTTAACTGCAATAAAAATGAAGATGCTTATTGGTTATAAGAGCCTCCTTTGCTTTTCTCTTGCAGTGGAAATTTTAACTGTATTATCTATATGCTGAATTGTCCTTTGGCTTCCCTTCACTTCCTTGTTTGTGTGTTAAAGTTCTTCCTTTCTGTATCTTCTCTTTTGTACTATTAATGTTAAGAAGCTTTTTATAGTCACGCTTCATCTTATGAAGAATTAATTGTTTGTTTAGAGTTTATAATGTCATCTTCTCTGGTTGATTTGGTAGAGGAGGTATCTGTAGATGACTGAAGGATTTCTTCAGAAATTTTGTGCCACTCCAGTACTTCCCTGTCACCACTGCCCTTACCCACCTGTATTCTACTGCATGGTGTTTATTATTTTGTCCCATTTGTGTGAGATCGTGTGCAAACTCATGCTAGCAGTCAGTCCTAGCTCTAAGTTTAAATTATGATGTAAAAGGGTGCAGCAAAAAAAGAGAAGGGGAAGAGTGAATGAGAATAAAGATGTGAATATGTGGTTTCGAAGGTCGAATAGGTACATAATTGGTGTTGCGTAATTGTCAACTGAAGTGTTAAATCATTATTCTGAAATCAAAAGGCTTGAAAAATAAGAATAAAAAACTTTGGAGATAATGTTTAAATTCTGCAGTTATTTGTTTCTTGTAATGCTTTAGGGGTTTGCAGTTTTCAAACTGTCCTTTGCAGCTAAAAAGAGAAGCTTTAAAACAATCCAAAGGCCAAAAACCAGACACAAATTAAATGTTGCAGTTTTAAATGAGAGAAGCCCAGTGGCAAGTTGAAAACCCTTAGAAATTTAAGAAGGGAATCATTCTAGGAAGGCTTTTGAAGATGGCAGCAGCTGCCTATGCTAGTATCAAGGTGTTCAGCTTTTCCAAACGGTAAGCTAGTAGTGAAACACAAACCTGGTGATACTAAATGCAGCCAGGATCATAATGACCTGTAGACCAGTTTTTTTTTTTTTCCTCTTTTCAAATCCCTGAGAGAAACCTGAAACAGCACATGCGGTTGGCTCCTGTGCTGATGACCTTTTTTCTTTTGAAGACTATGGAGATGTGATGGTGATGTGGTTAAAATCACCCAAAGGACATAATTATCAGTGAGAGCCACCTGGAATTGCACTAAGGAAGTATTACAAACATAGTGTAAAGTTAAGTCTAAATTAAAATGTCTGTCTGCTCTTACATCTGTAAGTAATTGTTAATTTCATTTTTTTAACACTCAGTCTAAAAAGGAGATCTACTAAATGTTTCTCTACTTGTGTTCTATTAGCAATGGTGATTTTAGGGTCCTTACTGGAGCAGAAGAAACAGGAGGCTCACAGGGAGCTATTTTAATAGTTCACGCAGGTACCACAAATGAAAACCTAAAACTAGGAAGGTGGAAGGTCAATAACTGAAACCCCTTTAATACTGCTATCGGTTAGTCAGTGGAACATTTTAGTCAGTTTGTGGAATTGGCAGTTAGGGGTATTTCAGGAAGATTAATGTCTTTATAAATCTGCGAATCGTACACTGCAGTGATAGAACAGATCACATAAAGCAACAGATCTTTTCCAACTCAATTATCTGCTAAATTTAAAAGAAATACAGAGTGTGCATGTTTAAAGCAGAGACTAAATTTGTAAATGTCAAGAAAACGATAAGTTATGGCCCCCACAGCAAGTATTAAGTCATCCCCTAGTACGCTTGAGTTTTTTGTGTTGCTGTATATACTGATAAAATCTGGCCTTAAAATATGTATGTTGTGATGGTTATAGTAGCTATGGGCAATTTTTATTCAAATAAGCACCCTAGTGCTTTGAAGGCATTGAACTGATTTATTCCATGCATTTAGATACTGGTGCCAGTTATGCATTCAGATAAAATGCTTTTTACTTGCTGTAGTTAACTCTTTAGTTTTTCCAGCTTGCCATCACAATGCAATCTGTGCAAGATTTATAGAACTTAATGTGAAAGAAGTTGTAGAAATGTTAGGTATTAATACTTGAAACCCTTTATGCTTTCAGTTAAAATTGCACGTTGTGTTGCAGTGTTAAAGTCTCAGCTTTACATTGTAAAACTTCAGTGCTGGAGAATTTCAACAGCTGGAGCTTTTACACTTCCTAATGGCAGCTGTTACAGAAGACTGGAAAAGGGACTTTCCTTGAAACCATGCTTTAGGTGGCATGGATGGAGTATGGTGGAAGAGAAACATACTTTCTTTTCTCTCACTCTACCTGCTCATTCAATTTAGGACCACAGGTTGATACTGTCATTACTCTTTCAAATTAAAATGTAGTGTGAAAAAAAAAAAATTAAGGTTCAGAAGTCAAAGCTTTTTGTTTGCTTTAACTGTCTCTGAGCAGTGTCCTGTCTTTCTGTTCTGTTTTGTTTTCATTTTAAGTGGGGAACTTTGAAAATCATAACTTGTTTTTCTAATTAAAATAATGAACATCCATTTTAGGAAATCTAGTCTGTTGTTTTTTTAAAAAGGTAACTGTAAATATATGAGTTCTTGCCAACACTGTAATCACCCCTCTTCAGGAAGTATGTAGGTGTCTTTGGGTTTTTTTTTTTCCCCTTCGGACTTGGGTCATCTGGTATGGTTACAGGAATATGATTACTTGTGTTGTAAATGGTAGTGGGGATCTGGAAACAGCTGACCCAAACTAAATGTCTGTAAAATGCTTTCCTGCTTTTTGTGAGGAATTTTCTGTGACAGAGCTACACATTGCCAGCAATCTGCTTCCTACCTGAATTAAAAATTATCTAACTTTACTATGACATTTCTCAGGCTCTTTGATTCAGGTTTGCCATATCTCTAATGCTACGGTATTCAAGTGATAGTGACAGCCAGTATCAAAGAATTTTATACAAATATTTCTTAGGGTGGTAACTCATAAAATGAGCACCCCTTGCTGAGTGTGAGACAGTGTGTACTGGGTAGATGCTCACTTAAAAGGGCAAAAACTCTTATGTTCTAGGAAAGTATTACTGTATGGCATGTGCTCAGAAAACCAGAGCTAAACATGATGGTGTAGAATAGGGATCTGTAAGAGAACATTACAAAACAGCAGACTAAGTATGCTTTATCTGGACATTTGTTGCATGCTGTTGGTGACACTTGCACTCGACAGTCTTGATTAGTTTGAGCTCTTGTGTTTAACTTCACTCTTATTCACTCTTAAAAACTTCTTTTGAAAAAAGAGGTTCAGGGACAGTGAAGCTTTTTTTGCTCGTTGTTATTCTTGGTATTAACTGCAAAACAACTGGTGTGTATTTGGAGGGTGAGAGTTCAAGCAGCGGTAGTCCTGTGGCTGTCATGAAACTATTATCTGGGTGCGTAAGTCTAAAAATAAGTCGTCGTGTTCAGAGTCACAAAACTGTGGGTGGGGTGGTGGGAAGGAATTTACTACACTGTGCTGTCTTCACATCTTCAGAATAAAAACTGTGTGGTCTCAAAAGTAGTAGGGCTGTGTGAATGAAACGTGGAAACTAAGGTTACATGACCTTCAGAAAGCTTCCTTCACATTCTTCAGAGTCATAGAGATTACTGGAAATCATTTGCATAGCATATGTAGTAGGCTGTTACCACAGCTATTCTTAGCCTCCTCCCCAGTTTAGACGGTTTTAGATTTGCTTGTTTGAGTCTTTTTCTGAACTGGGAGGACTGCATCTTCCTGCGCTCACCCAGGGCCCCAAACCCAGCCCCGCTCCAGTCGCAGTGCAATGGCAGGCAGCCTGTTTCCCTGCCGCTGTGGATCTGTCTGTGTGACCCCTGCTGCTTTGAGGGTTCCTCTGTTGAGCACCGTGTATAAAAAAAATGATTAAATCAGATAAATGCTGTAAACACGGCCTCCGTGTCCGACTGTCAACACAGGGACTCGGGTAGAACCAGAGGAAATGAAGGTGCTCTGCCGTGGCTGGGGCGAGTTCCCTTTTTTCCGACCGGCGGTTTAGCGGCGCGGCGGTGGCGGTGCCCCGGGAGGGGCCGCAGCCCCTCGGGTTGTTCCCCGGTGACAGAGCCGCCGGCCGGCGGGACGGGGCCGCGGGTGGGTAAGGGGTTAAGGGCGGCAGGGGCCGAGGCATTATGCAAGCGGCGAAGTGAAAAGGAAGCGCATTGCAAACTGCTGAGCTCAGTAGTCTGGCTCCCGGCCAGGCCTTTGCTTCCCTCGCTACAGCTGAGGGCTTTCTAAGCTTCCCACCCCTGCGCTCGGCTGAGCTCTTGAGGAATGCGGCCGCCGCCGCCAGCTGACGTCAGGGCGGGCGGGATGGCGGCGGGGGCGTGGGCCTGCGCTGCGCGCCGCGCGTCCGGCCGCTCTCTTCACCCGCAAACGCTCTCCTTTCCGCGAAATGCCCGCTGCTGCCCGCCCCCGGGGTCCTGCGGCCTCCGTCCCCTTCTTCGTCTCGCTCCGTCAGGCGAAGTGGCCGTTTAACTGAAAAAACAAGTGTGCGCCCCCCCCCCCCCCCCCCCCCCCCA
>WHYT01018003.1:854429-924473 GCA_009806455.1 Tetrax tetrax | reverse complement strand
CGCCCCCCCCCCCCTCCCCGCCCCGCAACAGCGCGATTTCTCCTTTTGTGTTTCGTTTTCAGTGCTGCAGGTGAGACGGTGAAGAGGGCGCAAAAAACCGCCTTTAGCTTTCAAGGCTTTGGGGTTGAAGGATTTGGGGAGGCAGTGTGTGTCTTCCACCATCGGAGCCCCTTCCCCTGCCTGTCCTGTCAGGTAACAGAAGCACCCTAGGAGTAAGGACACCACCGCACCATCACAGCCCCTTCTGATCTTAAATTAGGAGAAAACTTCAAAACTTCTGTAGAAAAGCACTTTGAGGGTGGCAGGATGTTAAGCTTTCAGTTAAAATGAATAAAATTAGCCTTATTTTGGATTTGATTTCCATTTGGGTGGTGTTCTCTTCAGTCATGTAATCAAGTTCAGTGCAGATCTATGGTTTTAGATTATTACGAAACAAATACAAAAAGTGATCATATCAGGAAAATATGCAGGCTGCAGAAACGTGACAGAAAGCATGTTTGAATATCAACCTTACTGACAATACAGGTAAATGGAGCATTACTTCAAATGTTTTTCTTTTTTTTAAAAGGATTTTGGGAGAACTGTTGATCGCAGAGTCTTTTGGGCTGCCTGGATACTTGCTAAGCAGGTCCAGGCAGCTTCTTTGAAGCTGCTCTCTTGGCTTGTTTAATTTAGTATTTTTGGGGCTGCCCTTCCTCCTGTAACCAGTCTTGTTGCTTCTAGTCTTCACCAGTAAATCTGTAAGACTTCTGGGGCAGTGTTTTGCATCACAGGTCAGTATGTACTTGTCACTAAGTCTTGTATAAAACAGACTAATCCTGTTGTAAATTACAGATACAGGTTGTGTTACTCTGTTCTGTGTTTAAATATAAATACAGGATGGAACTGATTTACTAAGTTTTATGAAGGAGGGGGGAGATGGGAAAAAACCAAAACTCTAGAGAAGCCAATTTCTCTTGGCTCTCCCAATTATTATACTGTGAATGATATTGCAGATGTAGGTGGCATCAGTATAGTTACCTGTTCCTAATAATAAAGACAAATGAGAGAACAGCAGACTGGAGAAAACAAATTTTGAAACTATTAAAAAGAAAAACTTGTTTGTGCAAGGCAGGCCTAGTTCATAAAATCCATTGTCAGATGGTATTGGAGCCAAGTCTTGAACAGAGCCAAAAAAGACCAGATGTACTAGTATGGAAAACACCTTTTAAAATTTGTTTCTGACATAACCTAGTCAGTGGTTGGGGCTTCAGGAGTCAGAAGTGAATTTCCTCAGTACTTCTGAGATCTTGCATGACTCTGCATGAATCACTCTCTGTGTGTTGCTTTCTCCACTGTCTTTTTCCTGTCTTGTCTGTTGGAGATTGTTATTAAATTTCATGACTGCTGCTGGACAGTGCATACCACAGCAGTGCCTCGAGTTCTGTCTGGGGCATCTGGGCAGTAGTAATACAGTAGTCTGACTACAAGGAAGCCTCTGGGGTGCCTCTGTGAATCAGACTGGTTTTACAACTCTCATTCCAGTGAGCACAATTTGGGATTTCCTCTTGAGCTGTGAAATGACTAAGTCCAGTTACACGCAGCATAGACCATATAAAACAGGAGTTGAGAGCTTTCAAGCTTCCTAAATATTGCTCTGTATTGAATAGAAATTCTGTATAATGGGTTTGAGCCATGAGACTCATTGAAGTTCTGCATTTCCACAAAGGATAGGCACCACGTAAAGCTTAATGTATTGCTTGCTCCTGAATTTCATCGTCAGGAGGTTTAATTTGATTTGTGGAGATGGAATAAACGTCAAGATTGTGTGTTTTACTAGAATGTCTACATAAGCATGCTTTTTTTTTTTTCTCTCTTGATTAACTATGAATTAACATGGCAGAAGCAATCTTGGTTATGTAGTTGGTTTTCATTGATGTTACAGTAGATAGTGTTCCTCGTATTTGCTGTTTCACTTCTCTTTTTCAGAGCCTGTTTTTTCAAGGTGTGGTGCTCCTTGCTCTTGTACCTCGAAGTCCCTCATCATTGTGACTCATAATGAAAGAAATCTAGAAGCAGTTCAGAGAGGCTCTTACCCTGTAACCTTAAGGGGAACATCCAGTAACATATCCACTAAGAAATCCTGTGCAGCATAGCATTTGCTGTAATTCTGAAAAGAACAGAAGTGCAGTACTGCAATAGAAGCAGTGCTGCGGTACCTACCCAAATAGTTGTTGTTTTCCCTTTGTGCTCTACCAGCTGATGGTCCTGTGTGCTGATGCAGTATTAGCAATTCAGTACAATGTCAATGTAAGTGTGCAGGAACAAAACTCCAACATGCTTCTAAAAAAGTGAAAAGAATGTAGTAGCAACCCTTTGCGGTTATAGGTGTTGTGTCCCTCTGATACTGGGCAGAGAGTAGTAGTCAAAGATCCAACTCCTAACAAATGCCATATGTGTACTAGCTGCTTTCTCTGGGTGATCCTTCTTTCTCTGACAGGATATTAAGTGCTGTGTTATTTTTCTCTCTATCAGCTGTTTGGGCAATGGGGTACTTGGGCTGGATTTGCATGCTTGTCTTGCATTCTAATAACTAAAGAAATTTGAAACACATGTCCTTGCCTCTCTTCTTTTCTAGAGGCATTAACTAAAAGGCAACTTCACTTACAGCTTCTGCAGAAACTACTTAAGCAAGGGCTGTGATTAAGACACCAATTTTTCATCCCCTCCTTTCCCCTAGTAGGTCTGTCTTTGGGGACTGCCCATCTGGTGAACTCCTACAGCCAGAGAGCTGAGAGCACAGCACTCTTACAGCTGGTGGATAAATTAGGAATAATAAATTAGGCAGCTATTTGGGTAAGAAAATAACACTCAACAAAAGTAGTTTCCCGAGTATTACGAGTAGCCAAAAATTATTTGGTTTTAAGTGCAGCAGAAGGTATTTCTAGTGATTCTGAGTAGAACTCTTTGCAGAAGGTGACTGTGAAATTTTACCAAGTGTCTCTCCTCTGCCTTTTTTATGTGCCATGTCACGAAAATGATTTTGTTTTGCAGCTGTTTCATAATTTTCATGGGATAGGGATAGAAATACTCCTCTAGCTTTAAAAAGGCAGAGGGTTTTTTTGTTGTTGGTATGCTGGGATTCTTGCTCTCATCTCTGATTTGGTGAATCAGGAGAAGGAAAATCTCTCTTGCTTGATGCTTGCCTTGATAGGATTTGGATACGGTAGGGGTGACAAATAAACAACCTTTCTGTCCCATCCCATTTGCTGCATATCACTTCCTTCGCCATCTCTCCTTCCCTAGACACTTGGCAGCTTTTGCTTCAAGTCTGTCTGCCCAGCATCCCGTATTGTCCCTACACCAGGATGTGAGCCATAGTGACAGCATAATTGGTGCCCTTTGCCAGGAGATCCTGGGGCGCTCCTGGAGCAGGAGTCTCAGCTGACAGCAGCGAGGAGGCACCGAATGTTAATGTCTCTGGGAACCCAGCAAATGCAGAGCATGGCTCAGAGCTCTTCCGCACAGTGTAGACTTGACTGCGGGTGGCTGGCTTGATCACTAAGTTATTTAAATTTTTCTCTTAATGATTCTAATAACAGTAAAATAACTATCCACAGGGGACTATAGCTAAATAAGCAAATGGAGCCTTTTCTTAAACTTCCATTAAAATATCTTTTCCATCCCCATAGAAAGTTTCTTGTTAACTTTGAACTCTTATTTTGAATTCTGATTTTTGATTTGACTGTATTCAACTCTTTTACCTTATTCTACAAAATATAGACCGCATTTCATTAACTTCAGAATGTAAATGGCATAGCTTATGGTGCTGACTTTCTTTTGTCTGCATAGAAAAACAAGGTATCAGTTGGCATGGCTTGGATGTAGCTAGCCTGTGGTAGTAGGAGGGGCCCAGAGTTAGGAAAAACTGGATCTTGCTCAGTTAGAATTCGGTTAAAAAGATTTTTGCATCTTTTAACTGGTTCTGATGGCTCAAGTGTGGATGATTATTTTCCATGAAAGATGGTGTGACCTCGTTCTAGCCTTGAAACCTATTACAGAGCCCATTTGTGCTAGCTGACAAATTCTTGTAACACAGTGTGGTACTTATGTCACAGAGATACTGTGCGAGTACATTGAGATACACTGTTGTCTGCATTTCTCCAGTGCTTTGAGATTTGTTCTATCTGTAGGAGCAGGCTGGAAGAGTATAGGCTTGGTTTTGGCTGACTTAATGACACTTTGGAAGCTCTTTCTCGTGAAGCTATTTCAAAATACAGTCTTTGAAGTGACAGTTGCTGTATAGATCTTTACAATTGACACATAGTTGTAAAGCGAACTGAAATTAAAAATAAGGAAAAGGATTCACAAGTTTTGACATAGTTGCTCCTTCCTGACTGAAATTACATAATGTTTTTAATAAGAGTTTATTAAAAACTTATTAGCTGCAAAATTGATAATATGAAAGTAACGTATCTGGTTTTTCATGCCGATAGTGGCTCTAATAGAATAATTCCTCGGTGTTTGGAAATAACTTCTGTGACTAACTCTGTACTAATATTCTTTCTTTTCCGTGCATTGATGTTTCAACAAATAACACAAATAACAATTACAGGAAAGTGACAAAACAGTGTTTTTATAAGCAGATTTATGCAGGTTGAGTTTTTTCCTTGCTCACTGCTCTTTTCCCTGTTTTGGCATAAAGCAATGAGATACTTCTCACATCAACAGGTGGAAACATGAAGAAAATTTTGACTTCATTTGCCAGTGTAAGGAACTGTTGTCTGAAATTTTTTGCTGCCTTTAAAACAACAGCTGTTTTTGTACTAGCAATTTACAGTTGTATTTACTGTGTACTAGAGCCTAACAACATCTACACGGTGCTTTTGCTACTACATATTACTCTGTCATAGAGTGCATACTATCTAGTTGATTTTTTTTTTTTTAGGTCAGCAGTGTCTAAGATATTGTGAAGTGTATGAGTTTGCTTGCAGTGGCTGGAACTGAATGGTTACATTTGGTAATAGATATTTGAGCTGTGGAGGATGTTGAGTCTGAAATGATTCAGACTGTGAAAGAGCAGAGGAGGTGGTTCTTTTTGGCTGAAAGGTTCGGACTACTCTTAAAAGTCGTTATGGTGAATGTGGCTTGTTCTTCATAAATACAAATTTTGCATTGAATGGAGCATTAAAAAAAATCCCCAGTGAATTCTGGCTGATTCTTTCTGGCAAGCAGGGATGTTTCCCAGGGAGGTTGCCAATAAAAACACTGTGCGTGTGTGTGCTACCTTGGGCTCCTCCTGCTGCCCCACCTCTTTGACACAACTTAGTTGGCACTAGCTTTGCCAGCTGCTGTTGCGCATGCTGCTGGAGTTGAGCTGGTGGTTCTATTGTTTGGGAATTACTGCCTAAAATTAGATAGTCTCCGTAGCCAGCAAGACCTCTGTGTGGCAGGGAATGTTATCTGCAGTTTGCCTTCCTCCTTCCATCTACTGGGAGGGGGAAATGAATGCAAACAGCTGAACAGATTTCAGAGAGCTAGAGAGAGCAAATGACTAGGTATGAACTCTTGCTCAAACTGTTCCTCTATGGAATCATTTTAGTTCAGTTTGATTATTTTTGAAGAATAATTATGTTTTTGCAAATATTTTTTAAGCTTCTAGAATTTTCCCAGAAATGCAATTCTTAGCATAGCTGATGCGGATTGTGAAGGATTGATGAAAGTCACAGGTGCTTTCCAAGGTGTGGAGTGGAATGCCTAATGTTAGAGAACCTGGTCCTAATTACTTACATTTATAAGTTACATAGTTAAAAGCACATACGCTTTGTTTATTTCTTTTTAAAATGCCAACACTTATAAATAATTGTGTTTGTGTTATGAGACATAATTTATTAAAATCAAGACTAACAAGTTGAGTAGGATTGTGTTAACAATTGCAAGTCAGTACAAAGCATGTTCGGAAGCTGTTGCTGTTAGTGGGAATTTCATGTTGGGAGTATTGGAGCTTTTCTGTGGAATGGAGGGAGAAAGTTGTGTAGGATATGCCAAAAAGTACTACTTCAGTAATTAAATGATATTTTTGTCTGACACAATTTCAACTACCTGCTTAACTTGTGAGTTTTAATTAAGATACAGTCAGTTTTTGCTGACCTGGATATAAAATCAATGCCTAGTTTGCCTGAGGAAAAGTCTCTCTTTCCTTTTGGGGTCTAGATATGTCTGTCTCTTTCCTTTTTTTTTTTTTTTTTTTTTTTTTTAAAGAAAATCATTAGCAATTCAGAGAGCAGAAGCAAATAGCCATTTTTAAAATTCATGTCCTCAAATGTTAATTTGATGCTTTCAGGCATAAATGACCTTTCTAACCAGCCCAAACTTGTCAAACAAAGAAATGATAGAAGCAAGCTGCTTTGTTCTAATACAACAGGCTGCTTTTCAGGGAGAATTTCAAAACAATTCTGCCTCCCTCTTCTCAACAACATTAAATTAAACTCTGGCCTGTGCTACACTTGAATTTAGATGTGTATGCATCATTGGAGAGATGGTGATGGAATCTAGACAACCTGTGCAAATTGAACGATAGATTTCAGCTCCTGAAGCCCAGGGCAAGTGAATAATGCTTTCATCCATAGCTGCCCCAGCTGGTATTAACTTAGCACTGGAAAAGCAGTTAGATGTGGGTCAGAAGCTGAGGGGAGGATTAAAAGGGGATTTCTTTTTGTCACAAAACTGAAAGGGGGGTGGGGAGAAGATAAATACAACCATCACCACTTCTTGAAACCTTTCATCTACGTGTTTAGATTGTTGTATACACCTTTGAGGTCAGATTTTAAAACTGAATATACATCCTTTTCTAGCTCCTAGGGTTTTGAGACTGGAGCTGTGTGTAAGTCTATGCTGTACAAACCGGAAAAACACTTAGTGCATCAGTGCCAACTCTCTGTCATTATCAAATTTACCAGATGAAAGAAACATAAAAGGTCAAGATGGAAGATATAAGGCAATATCAAAAATGAGTATGTCTTTGTACAAGGTAATGCATTCTTTTTTTCTACCACTTTCCAAAAATAAGTTAAACTAAATTTGGCACTTGAATACCATTCTTCCCTGCCAGATGTGCTTGTACAATCTGAAACTAACCTCTTGGAGTGACATGTTTCTGAAGCAAGCACCACAGCAGTAAACTTTTTCTCTAGGAGATAAGTAGAGTTAGCGTAGTAATCTTGTATCTTGTCTTTTTCTTATCTATATTTTTTTTTTTTCTCACTCATTGATCTGCATCCAAAAAAAAAGGAATATCTAATTCTTCAATTTGTTCAAACCTCAGAAGTTGAAAGATGTTCTTTAATTGTTCACTATTTTTTCTTAACTTATCTGTTCAGAGATTTGCCTGGCATGTTCTGCTGTATAACCTGTTTTGGCATTGCTTATCTAAAGCACAATCTTGCCCTAAGTTTCCCAACTAAATAGGACAAGGCGTGCACTGGTCATTTTCAAATACTCAGCAGCTGAGCAGTATTATAAAATTTCACGGTTATCTTATTACTGTTCATTAATACTTGGTTACTTGAGTCTTTTACGTTAATTTTATCTTAAGGATGAAAAATGCAGTATGTTATGAAAATATTTAAGGGATATTTTAAGATGATCTTCTCAAAGCTGTTTTGTATAAAACAGTTCTTGGCTTCTCTTTTTGGCCTAGTAGATGGTTCATGAATAACCCTAATGGTAACTTGTCTGACACTCCAGGATCCATTCATGAAGGTATTTTACTATGATAGACTTCCTGTTTCTGTGTATGTTGATTTATTTTCTCACACTGTGTTGTGCTGGGTTTTTGATTGCTTATGAATCAAATGTATATACATTTTATTTCTTAAAATTTTCTTTTGTTCTCTAGCAAGAGGAAGCTGTTCTTGTGTCCTGAAGCCTTGTATAAAGCAATCAAATCAGCTTAGGCTAGATCTTGGCCAGATGCTGTACCTGTGTCAGTCATAGTGAACCAGAACATATAACTTCTTACAGGCACTGGGGTTATCTGACTCCAGAGAGGAGAAACAAAAGTCAAAGCCTAGTTATTACTTTGAAAAATACTTAATTCTTTCTAAAACATTGGCATGTGAACAAACTGCAGGACACAAAATTCTGCTCTCTGGATGAGAACAGACACTGTTTTTTTTTTTCTACTGTAGTGTCTGCAAAATCATCCTGCAGAACTGTTCTGGACTGTGAAGTGCTTTATCAGTCTGCAGTCTTCATTCAGATTTAGGAGGGAGCTGTGACTGCCACAAGAATGCATATGCACGTATCGAACTCATACAGAGTTACTGGTGGAAAACTTGGGCCAACAGCACATAGCTCAACATTGACATAAACACGATCAACGCTTGTTAATTATCCCACAGCTTATTAAGTTTGCAGTTGATTCTGGTAGTTGATCCAAACTGCCGTCAGACTGTATTTTTTTTGCATGCAAACACATGTGCTTTTACTTTAAATTGGTACAATTATTTCAGTTCTAGTTATGCATATTTTAAGCAACTGCTAGATTCTTTTATATTCAGTTACTTGAGTACTGAAATGAATAAGTATCTGGATGGAGCTTTAGGCAAGGTTTTAAGCACAGCAGAACTTTACAAAAAAAAACTTTGCAGTAATTACACTATCATTGATTTTATCTAGCAAAAGTTTACCTGCTCTCCAAGGCTACAGCACTTTTTTAAAGACAGGAATTCCTCTATATGCTGCACACCTAGAAGATAATCCACACAGTAAGGTGCTGAAAATGCTTCCTCACCTGTTTGGCCTTGAGTGTGTTTTGTGCTGCCATGACAACTGTCACAAAGAGCCTTGGGTTTGTGGTTTCCATGCCTGATTAATACAATGTACTATAATTAAGAATAGGAAAAACCCCCACAGGCTCTTTTCCAGTTTAAATATTCCCACTGCTCCTGAGACTTCCCCGGCTTTCATTGTGCATTGTTTCAGATTAGTCATAATTGAAATATTTATTTTGTTTAGTGTGGCTCAGACACTGGGAAGCGTCCTTGGAACTTATCAGAGCTTTCAGCCTCTGAACAGCTTGGTTTTGGGGTCTCTGAGAGGGTTGTATGATTTGCTGTGTACCCTAAGAATGACCTGAGCTACTAGCATTAACAGCACTTCCACATCATACTGCTGTAGCACCAGTGCTTATCCAGCAGGGAATTACAGATGATACAAGCAAAACTTCTCATTTTGCTCTGGACACATTCTTCAGTCGCTATTACTTTTTCCTGTGCCAGTGTAGATGGGGAAGTGAGTTGGTGAAGAACACAAATCACTGAAATGGGAAAGAAAACAAAACAAAGCTGCATGTGTTTAATTTTTCTAGGTACAATGGTAGTAACTGGTTTGATAGTTTTCCTTTGTTTTTTTTTAATGGGAATTGTGACTTAACCAAATGGCATTACTTAATTTTTTTTTACTACAACTGCTGTAGAAATGTGTGCACAGCTACTGTTTGGGTAAACAAAGTCTAGTAGCCAGATGGCAATAATATTTAAAAAGTTGAGTGATACGGTTTGGGACACATCCAACTGGAATATGCTATGCTTTGCCTAGGTACCTTTGATTTAGTACACAGTGGAAGACTTTAAATGTGTTATCACTGCAGTGGCTTGAAAGAACAAATAGACTTCTATGTAGAATACAAATAATGCTTATTAAACTTGCAGTTGATTCTTTCTGATAGATAGTCCAAATTGCTGTCAGGCTGTATTTACTTACTCATAAACGGATGTGCTCCTGCTCTAAATCAGGGTAACTATTACAAATCTAGTTATGCATATTTTAAACAACTGTTAAATACTATGTTTCAAATAATTTCTGGTTTCATGAAGGCTTATTTTTTCTAATAGGTCCTTTCCTCACTGGTACTCCATTTCATCCCCCTACTTGAAAGGTTCAAACTTGGTATGTTTGGCTAGCTGCTGTATAACTGGGGCACTGCTGTTGAGGAAAGAAGGAAAAGAGTGTTCTTGCAGGGTAGAGATGCCCAGATTACTCTACTGTTCTTTTAATATTTTTAATCTGCTTACCATGGTGCGTTAAAATAGCCAGTTTAGTGGCTTTGCTTAGTTTCTAAAAGTATAGAGTACCCTGGAAGATTCTTAGCATCAACTTAGCTACTGTGAAATTTATTGGGAGATAACTGATTGTATCTATCTATGGGAAAATATGATCCTCAAGCTATTAAGTGGCAAAATAACATTTTCTAATACATGAAGTATCATCAGTAAATGGTGGCAGACTGTTCCTTCTGTATTAAAAAAGGAGGTAGGCCTTCCTGCAAGCCTGCCTGCTTCATCCCTTCCCTCCCCACCCCTTTTGATGTGGGAAAAGTCTGCATTGTGAAACAGTTGAAGCAAACAAGCCGGACACCCCTTGCCCCCTCCCCTCCCTATCCTGTCTAGACTGCCTGTTTCTCATGCAGTGCTCTTCCTTGGAGCAGACATTACTCACAGGTTGTGCTCCTCGCTCCTCTGCGAGCACCAGCATCAGCTCTTTTTCTCTCTTCTTTTGGATTTCACCTTCTGCTGGTGTTAGACATCCTTCTTATCTGAGGGGGTCAGTTTATCCTGCAAGCTTTTTACATATGAACTTCTGGTTTTCAGACTGCTGCAAATAGGAAGCAGTTTCTAGCAACTGCAGCCTGACATTCCTCTCTGGGCCCGGGAGAGTCCAGGTGTTGCATAGGTGCTGCTCCAGAACAGCAGTCAGCCTTGCTGTGGCTTAGGCCACTCTGCCCTTTCATTGTACCTTCACAGCTTTTCCTCACCATGACCCTACACAATCCATGATAAAGGGAGAAACAATAAATGGGAGACATCCTCCTTCCCCCCAACTCATACAGATTATTTTTGTGACTTCTGTACAGGAGTAATACTGCAGCAAACATTAGCAGACTGCCTCTGGTGTGTTGGAAGCTTTTTCTCTGCCCCTTGAAGTGGAGTCCATCACTGGTGTGCAGCATCCAAGTGTTAGAGTGGCTTCCTTAAAGCAAGGCCTTTGGAGTCCTGGAGAAAACAAAGCAAAACAAACTTCATTAGGTCGTTGGAGGTACTCACAGGTACTTAGTGAGATTACAGTCATTTTCTGTCTCTTCATTTCCCATAAAGAACAGTGAGAAGGGAAGTTTCCTCTGCTTTCAGGAAAGGGATTTTCTTATTGGAGAGCTCCAGGCCAGGAGCTCCGAATCCAAACAAATGTTGTTCTCTTTTTATTAAGACTTTTTTTTCCTTGCCTGACATGTAATTAAGCAAGAAAAAAAAAAGTTTAAGTAGTTTGCTTTCAGTAAGTTTTACTCCTGCTTTCAATATGAACTCAGAATACAAGTTGTATTTGTTTGGGGCTGGTCAGATTGTAGAACATCTTGAAAGTAATTATTCCTTTTCTTACTGTTTTGTTACAGGAATAGGTCTTACAAATGGCCTCAAACATTTTAATTACTATAAAAATTAGTTAATATAAAAATTTCCTGTCCAAATGTGGTAAAAATTAAGGTTTCAAGGCCAGCTAATTAGAAAAAAAATTCCTGAAACTCACCTGGAATAGAAACAATGTTTGTGGCTTTTCCAGTGTTCGTTTATTTGGAAGACAGAGTGAAGAGAAAATACAAAGGTTACTTCTTTCAATATCCTGGACAGCAAGACAATTTATTTTTCTGTTTAGCTTTTTCCAGAAATCAAGTATTATCCTGCTTTAAAAGGTGGTCTTCAGCTTGTTTTTCATGGTCTAGAAGCTTTGGAATTTGCATTGCCTTCTCATACAAAAAGCAAACATCACATTTCAAAACGAAGTGTGTGGATGGAGATGCTTACTCTTAAAAAGAATACAAGTTCTTTTTTTCTGAATGGTTTTAACCCTGGCAGGAATATTTTAAAAGCATATTAAATTTGCAGAACTAAAATATAACAGTTCCATTTTCTACTTCATTAATTTTATGTAGATGAATAAAAAAAAATAAAAATATATCTTCATTTTTAGAAGAATCTTGGTTCTGCTTCATGATCTTGGTATTCAGATTTTCTCTTCATGTGTAGTACAAGAGAGCTTTCTTTGTTAAATATGCTTGTGTGGAAGAAAGATCTGGTTTGGTGTTTTTTGTTTTTTTTTCCTCTGAATCTGGCATAATTCATTTGAGGAGTGACTGCCCACAAATGTTTCACAGATTTCAATAGTAATGATTGTCCTTCCTTACTGACAGGGTCACCATTGCCTCTTGAGAGGTGTTGATGCAGTGTTTGAATGGTTTACTGCTGTAAAAAGAAAAACTTTTCATATTCCCATAACATCACAAAAAAACATTTCTTCATATTACTTTATAGAATATCTTAAGCAGATCCAAAACAGAGAAGACTGAGAATTTTCCTGTTCTAACTGCACGCAAACTCTGTATGTGTATGGTGTATGTGTTGGGGGGAGATGTTGGTCTTTCCTTCTGCAGTTCCTCCTTGTTGCAGTCTTCCCAGCTTCTGTTAGTCCATACTGTGATCAGTGATGCACAGCTGGCAGCAGCCTACGTCAGCCTACTGGTTCCTCTAAGCTGTCAGGCAAAGTGGTGATGCTCTGCTTTATGGAATTCTCAGGGCAGTGCTCGGGTTGCATATCAGAGCAGCCTACATGTGTGTTGGGTGAGGAGTAAGGCCTAGTCCATTGGAGTCCTTTGGCTCTCAGGAATGAGGCTTTTCTACTGCTTAAGGAAGGAAAGGAGATATACGAAAGCCTTGGGCATCCTTTCATATTCAAACAATGGGCTATTTGACTATCACATGCTCATAGCAGATAAGAGAATAGATGGAGGCTTTGTCTGGTCAACAAGGCCTGTCTCTACTGCTTTTCCCATCTGTGCATGTATTTATAGTTTGGAATGGGGAGAACAGACCAGTTGGGATTTTGTTCCTAACATCCTGAAGTAGCCTGTGTGGGTACTTCAGTGTTGTTGTAGTCTCCACATCTCCCTTATGTCAAAATTATCTGAAAACTAATTCTGGAGGAAATGTCTGCCTGTTTAATTCTGAGTGTCTAGTTGAGATAAAGCTTGTTTTACCTAAGTATATCAGAGTCTCCTTTGCCTTGCATTACATTCTCCCTCCAGCAGAGCAGATTATTGCTTGTCCAAATCAAATTTAAAGTTTTATTTCCAAGAGGGCATCACTTCAGTAATGCAGAGTAGATTCATTACCTCCTACTTGGGCTGCTTTTTAAGTATGTAATTGAAGTCAGAACATGTCCCAGGAACCATACATGCCAGTGCTTACTGGCTTCTAGACTAGTGGCTGATCATTTTGTCACGTGGAATAACCATGTGCATAACCAGTTTTCCCTGAGTTAGGTGTAGGGAGGATTGGTGACACTGTCTTAAGAAGACATTTGGCTTAGGAGCATATCAAAGTCTGTCTTGAAGGACATGAAACATCTTACATGTGCTGGTCCAACACTTGACTCCAAACCTCTTCTTTCTCTAGTTGACAACTTGGATTTCTTTCCTCTGAGGTAGTTTGCTATTGTGAAAAAAAGATAAAAAACTCTATGTAATTGAACTTGCTATTACTGCTTTGAGTGTCCTGTAGTAGAAAGGATTAAAGCTGTTGTAAAGGCCACTGCTCTAGTACAAGTATTCACATTTCCAGTGACAGGAGTAACCTGGAGGAGGTTTCCCTCCAGTTGTTGAGATGTGATTCCCATCATATCAAAACAATGTAAAGCTACAGACTGGAGAGTGAGACTCAGGAAATAAACTAAATTGTATTTGCTGGCCAGAAGCTTGTCGTGTGTGGTTATCCCACCCTGAGTCCTGGGGGTTTTTGGTCTAGGGTAGTCTGAGCTGCTCAACTGGGGCTCTGTTACAGAGAACACTAGGGAGAAGACCTAATCAAAAGTAGTGTCTTTCAAAGGGAATAATGCTGCTTAAGAGTGCATAATACCTGAACAAACAGGTAATGAACAGCATATAATTCTGCACACTATACAGTGGCATTAAATATACGTATTAGTAAGGCAGTGGATGCTCTAGTTCTGGAATTGCTATGTAAAGCAGCAGCCTTTAGCAGCAGGGTGCTGCTCTGTGTGAGACTTCTTCAGACGTAATGAATAGCTAATTTCAGCTCTA
Organism: Tetrax tetrax; assembly: GCA_009806455.1. Taxonomy (NCBI): domain Eukaryota; kingdom Metazoa; phylum Chordata; class Aves; order Otidiformes; family Otididae; genus Tetrax; species Tetrax tetrax. Next base: position 910,345 of record WHYT01018003.1, on the reverse strand, counting down.
CAGTCCATGAGAAACCAGAGGGGATTGGGGAGGGGTAGAGCGTTCCAGGAACCAAAAACAGCAGGATGTGTGAGATGTGCTTTTAATGGAGCAACATTTCTGAGCTCTTGGGGGTAAATTCATTAAGAGGGATGCTCATCTGTTACTTTGTATTCAAACTGAGGAATTACTGCTGCAAACGGGCAAGCAGGGGTGTGAAGTGCACATTGTGGGAGTGAGATGGTGTTAGGTTTTGGTACCTCCTCTGAGGTGGTGGATGTTTTGGTCTTTCTTTTGTGCAACCAAGAGATGAAACAAAAGCAAAGAAAAGTGCATGTGAGAATGGGCACTGAAAAGGTGAGCAATGTTTTCACTCATTCCTCTTTCAAAGCTCATTGATCCAAATAATGTACGTCACAAATTGACAGATTGAGCTAGCCAGCTGAATCTGGCACTTGGGTGTCTCCTGGGCATTGTCTTGTGAGAGGTGAGAACTAAGTTTTCTTGCTGAGTAAGCAGGGGCCAACAAGCTTTGGGTATTCTGGGTTCATAACTGATATTGTTCTGTGTCTTTTATGAAGTGCTTTAAAAGTAGTTGGTCTGATATTCATATGTTGATGTAGGAAAGCCAACCACATCATGGACTATATCAAAAGAAGTGTGGCAACCAGGTTGAGCAAGGTGATCTTCCCTCTTTCTTCCACTCTGGTGAGACCCCACCTGGACTATTGCATTCAGCTCTGGAGCCGCTGGCATAAGGAGGAGGCAGACTTGTTGGAGCGGGTCCAGAGGAGGGCCACGAACACGAGGGCTGGAGCACCTCTCCTATGAAGAAAGACTGAGAGTTGGGACTCTTCAGTCTGGAGAAGAGAAGGCTCTGGGGAGACCTCATAGTGGCCTTCCGGTACCTAAAGGGGGCCTACAGGAAAGATGGGGAGAAACTTCTCAGCAGGGCTTGTTGTCAAAGGACGAGGTGTAATGCTTTTAAAATAGAAGGAGGTAGATTCAGACCGCTCATAAGGAAAAAAATTATTTATGAGGAGGATGGTGAGACACTGGCACAGGTTTCCTGGAGAGGTGGTAGATGCCACACTCCTGGAAACATTCAAGGCCAGGTTGGACGGGGCTCTGGGAAACCTGATCTGGTTGGAGGTGTCCCTGCTGCTCGCAGGGAGGTTGAACTGGAGGTCTCTTCTGACCCGAACTATGATTCTGTGATTCTAAGTGACTCTATTTAACCTTAAAACATTGTCATTTTTTGTTAGGGCTGACCTAGGTCTGTACATCTAAACTTCTAAGACTTGTTGGGACAATTTAAGAAAAGAAGGAACTATCATATGGACATCTGTGACACTCTCATCCAGAGATTCAGACTGCAGAGACGAAAGGCAGATTTCTAGGGAAATGGTTGATAATGTTTGCAGCTCCTGATATCTCTCTCACTCCTTATCAGGGGAGGAAGCCTCCTGTTAGACTAAACAGGAAAAAACAGATGCAGGGAATAGTCCTTGCTACATACTCTAATCTACCTTGGTATAGTCCGTGATCTATTTAAACCCTTTCTCAATAGATAAAAATAACCTAAATCATAGTGAACATCCTTGGAAGCATGATGCTAGTTAAACAGTTCTTTTCCTTCCCATTGATTTTTTTGAGGGCGTCAGTTGAATTTTAAAAAGTGGACAACTCTGGCATAGTACCCAGCTGCTTCCTTCAAGTTACTCTACTGAGAGAGAGTGGGGGAGATAAGCAGAATGGGATGGGGATGTTGTTGCAGTGGAGAGCATTCTTTCTAGATGCTTTACATTTCTTTTCAACTATTTAAAGTATGTAAAGAGAAAAAATCAATAGACTTCTATGTAAGGAACCTGACTTTGGAGTATTTCAGTTTATTTTTTGAGATCTAGGATAATTAACAGTGTTAAAATTTCAGACCATTTTTCAGTTTATGGATCTTCATTGTTGTAACAGCCTAAATAGAAACAGAACAGTTCAATTCTCTGGCTTTCTTGTTGTCATATAGAGAACAACTACAAATACTAGCAAATCTCTTGATCTGAGTATCTTGGACAAGACAGAAAACTAATTTGTAATCTTGTCTCTGCCTTGCTGTTTCAGTGCACTGTGACAACACAACCTTAAACAGGTGACAAAGGTATGGTGTAATAGTCCAGTATGCTGCTGAATTTGAGCCTGTAAACAGTTTGCAACTGTTGATCGACATCTGTGATGTTAGAGGCATGATTCCTGTTCAGATTTTCTGCCAGCAAAGGGCACCCTCTGTCTTCACCTGCCTCTGTTTCAGAGTTTGTATAAAAATCAGTGTTTTCTTCAGGAACTTGGAATGGTTGTCTTCCTCCCCAGTTACATTTATGTAGGTTATGATAAAAGTTAAGAGCATAGACAGAGGACCGTTTCTTCTCACAAAAGGTAGATGTGTAAGCATGAGATCTGCATCAGAAAGGAGCTTAATACCACTACAAGACCAAAATCTAGTTTGAGATAAGTAAAATCACAAAAATAGTCAGTCCTGTGGGTTGCGTTTAGTGTTCATCAGCAAGCCTAACCCTTGACTGTTTTAATAAGTAACCAAGTCTAACAAAATGAGACATTAACTGTACTTCAAGTATACCCCCTACCAGCTTATCACAAAGGCTAATAATTTTAGTATGGTTAGGTTATCAGAAGCTGAAGCACAAAAACAAATGGCAAGAGAATGCAGGGATCTGGAAGGGAGAAAGTTACTTCATCATTGCACAAAAACAGCTTGTTGCTGGGCTCACTGGTAGATAGACTTGCCATCCTTGACGTGTTTTATTCTGTCATCTTGTTTTTGTGTCTCCCCACAGTGCACTGTAAAAGTGAAATAAGTGATAGTGGTTTTGTAATTGCTTCCTTTTCCTCTGTCAAAGGGTAGTTGTAAGGTGCTCCTTGGCTTGTCAGTGAAAGTTAGAAAACCTGTATGTTTCCAGGAGTGCTTTTTGTTGGGGTCTTCAGTCTAATAACTTGCTATAAAACCTGGTCTGGAGGCCAAGCCACAGCATGCTGAATTCCAGTAACTTGCTTAATAAATCTAAATGACAAATTAGATTGTGTTTATTTGTATAATTTGTCCTTCTTCATTAGGTTTTTTGTTTTCCTTACTTTACCCTGGAAGTTTTACTTCCTTGGTGTGCAGTTCTGTTTTTTCCTTCTTAACCCTGCCTTTCCAAACTTTTCACTATCTCTGTGGTGTTGTCTGGAAGTTTTTGATATTTGTGGATGTGAGGCATGAATTTTTTTTAAAAAAAATCTCTCATTGCATTTCATTCTTCAATTCTATGTGTACTAATAGAGGCTTGGGTAAGATGTTGTGCACTAAAATACTATGTAGAATCTGATGAACAGTCAGAATAACTGTAGCTTGTTAAACTTCTGGGTGTCACAGGTTAGAGGTAAACATTCTTGAGAATTTCTTGGCTCTGGCAAGGAAGAATGGTATGCCTTGCTCATTCAAGGAGAATTAGCGTGTGGCTTTAGAGGAAGGAGAGGGCTCCTAAATTACCTCGTCAACGAAATTGTGTATTAATCTTACCTATATTGTTTGAGGAGCAGCCGTGTGCTCTGGATGTGCTAGCATTGGCTTAGAACGTACATCGTGCTCCCCCACCTGCACGCACCCCTGTTTTACTCCAAGCGCTTGCTGTGCACGCAGCTCCCGGAAATTAGAGATGCCAAGAAATTGGGGCCTGGGACTATACATAACTTTTGTGCTGACTGGTATTTATAGAAATACAAAAGTACGTGAGCAACTTGCACACAAAGTTGTCCGTGCCTTTGGAAGTCCATTTAGTTTACATAGCCTATGCCTTCTGCAGCCTGTGTCTGGAGAGAGATGATGCACACCTATATGGAAAAGTCTAGTATGGCAAGTCTTACCAGGCAGTTTTGATGATGGGGTGCACTTCTGTATATTGATTTGATTTCATTGAGTAATAATTGGAACTGGGAGAAGTGAATTAGGATCTAGCCTAGCAACCGTATGAAAACCTGTGAACCACGAGAACCAGATTTCATACAATATATACACTTGTGTGGGTTTAGGCTGTGTGCCAGTGTTATCAAGGATATTCTGATGTATAAGTGACCTTTGCATGACCTTTCAAAAACACTTTTATTGTTATTACAATAGTTCCCTGGAACTCCACTGCAGCTAGCCAGACAGCTAGAAAAAAGATGCTTCCCCTGATGTTGGCTTTAGCCATGCAAGGGTGACTCATTTGTGATATTGGTGGTTTTTTAGACTTTCATCCTGGAAGTCTCTCAACACTGTGGTTTTAGCAGCTTTTTCACTGCTGCTTTGTCAGGAAATGCTGAGTCGTACTTCATTATTTTTGCTGGAATCCCTTGTAATCTTCTGGTGACCAGAGGAAGTTGCAGAAAACATTTATCTTGTAAAACTTACAGTCCAAAATGAACTGAGCCACTCCGAAGGTCCTACGTAGCAATTAAAAACCTATTTTTTCTCTTTTTACTTCCCCTTTGATTATGAATAAAACGGGAGCTCAGTGAACATCCTGACTCTTGCAGTAATACACACACTTGTTAAAAAATTAAAGCAATAAAAACATTTTGCAAATGCTAAGAATTAAATCTTTGGAACTATTCAGTATACAAGTGAAAGAATAGAATCATGGCCATAAAGAAAGGGTCTCCCTTACCCTCTGGGAGTTTTAATGCCACTTTCCATTTGGCCGAAGTACAGCATTGCTCTCTTATTTTCTCTTTTTAAACAAAAGAAAATCATTTATTCCACGACTGGTAATGGAAATGGGAGTAGCAGTTTCCTCCTTTAGGCCAAGTGTAACACTTCCTGATGGAAGGTCAACTTAGTTTCAAAATTACATTGGCTGATGCTTTTGCTTAGCTTGAACTTGAACTGTTTGAGTGCAATTTTAAATTACTCAATCAGTGAAATGTTCTGTGTTGCTGGAATGACCTGAATACCTTTTACTGCAGGATGCCTGTTATTCAGACATCCTGTGCTGGGTTTTCCCAAATGGTAAGTATGACTGAAAGTCCAGACACACTTTTTCAGGAAGCAGTTTTCTGTAATTTTTAAAGAATCCTCTTCCCAAGTTTATATCAGTGATTGCTGTTGTCTTCCTTTTTAGGATTTTATCCACTTCCCATTAAAAAATACAGTCGGAATTGCATCAGACCCTTATCAAGAAGATGAGAAAGCAGTTTTTCCTGATGATAAAGCAGTGTTTATGAGTCAGGCAGGATGTATTTTTTAAAGGATTTTCCTTCTTGCTTTCATCCATTCTCTGATGAAGCTCTGTGCTGTTCTGTGACCTATGTTATTTGAATTCAGTTTCTTTGAAATGCTATGTAGATAACTAGCACTAATTATGCTTTAATTGTAAAAGCTGAGCAATGTTGGAGCCTTACAGAGACACTGTGCAAATTAAGTCAAAGATGAGCCCTAAGAGAATAAAATAAAGCTGATGCAGCCCATGTGATGTAAGCAAAGGCCGTGTGGTAGCATTACTAAAGAGTGTGAAAAGGGTAGGGATCTGGTTGGACTGATGGAGGGAAATGTCAAAACAAAACCGATTTTGGTTAGACCGAGTTCTCCCTCTCTTTCTCTCCCTTAAAAATAAGCAGATCTTACTGTAGGTTTTCTTCAGTCTCAGATGATTTCATTTATTACTTCCTTTTGGTGGAGACAGATGATTCTTAATTTAAGGTAAGCCTTTAACTATAGACATGTAATACAGAAAATTTCTCCTCTTAGCAACAAGAATGTAAATAGAAGCTTTAAAAAATGACCATATTATATATTTTGACAGGCAAGGAATCCTCTAAGTTGCTTAAAACAACTGGTAGTCTCTAAATATTTGCTTTCATGAATGTAAGAGCAGCCTACTGTTTTATTGCTTTAAGGATATTTTAATGAAAGCAGGAGGTTTAATCTGAGTTTGTTTTGTTTTGTTGCTCTTCCTCATTTGCAGTCACTCTCCCATTTGTGATATTTATACTTGCACTGTAGCAAGTAAGCATAATTTCTCCCTGTGAATGTGATGTGAAAACTGAGTAGCAGTAAAAAGTGAAATGGCATCACCTTGGGAGATAGCCTGGGCTATGGGATGAATCTCTGCTGCCTGCTTCCTGCAGGGGAGATGCCAGTTTCTGCTCACCGTAGTAGAGCAAAGTCCTTCTCAAAAGCTAGCAACAGATGCCTTTGCCCTGATCCTCTGAAGACTGGTTGTAATCAGTCCTTGTTCTTGGGCACCCTGAGCGTGTTCCTGGGTTGCAGATCCTTGCAGACTGCTTGCACATCCTGCTGTCTCAGTCTGTGTGCTTTTCAAAAAAAAAGGGCCTTTAAAGTTCACCAGCAGCGTGAAGGGTTGTTTATCAAAATGTAAATGTAGATTAGTAGTCTGTCTTAACCGAAGGCTGGAAACAAGAGATTAAGACTGAATGTAAACCTATGCCTGATGCTGGCCTATATTAATATTCCATTACAATTCACCTATAAACACTTCAGTGTACGTTAACTGGATGGTCTGTGCAGCACGGTGAGTTGGAAGCTTGATTATTTTGAAGTAACTCCACTTCTAGCAACTTTCTTGAGTGTTAATTACCCTTTTTTTCCTTACCCTTTGTTTTGAATTTACTTGCAGTTTCTCTTCAGCACTGGTGTAGTTCTGATGAGTCCCACTTCATGCTTGTGTGGTAGCAAGCTGCTGTACAGTGGATGCAGATGCTCTCCCTCAGCTCAGATAGCCTATTAAGTCTCCCTCCGAAGTTGGAGGCTTATTGTATTTCATGCATCATAAATCATAAAATGTTAGTTTGCCCACATCAGAAAGCTTAGTATTTCTTTGGCACTGTTGATTTTTTAATAGCTGTCACATGATTTCTGTGAGGTATATTATTAGAAAAATTGTCATAAATAAATCTCCTGTCTGCTGATGTCTCATAGTAAACTGTACTTTTCTACCCATCAGCTTCAGGGTTTCCAGGCTTACATTGAGATTTTTTTCGTTTAGTGCTGCTCTTATAATATGTTGTACCAAGAGAGGAGCTGTTAAATTCTTGGCATAAAGGAGCAAAGGTCATTTTAAACTGATGCCCTTTTTAAAAAAAAAAAAACAAAACCAAAACCCACAAAACCAAAAAGGCTTGGATTGTATACCTGACAGTGGCCTGTGGCCATGAATTGCTAGCCTTCTTGACCTGAGAGGAGCCAGCATTCACACTGCTAGCGAATGCTTGGCACTATGTTAAGGCTTTAATTGAAGTGACTTGTCTGCTTCTGCTTTGTGAGCCAAAAGCATCGTTTGTCATAGCAGCCTAGATCACAATTTGAGGATAGCTGGGCTAGAGGTAGAATTTTGTTACTGCTGTCTAGAAGGCATTTTTTTAACACATTTCTTATTTACACCAAGATTTTGCTGCATTTGCTTTGCCCATAAAGCTGATGGTTGATAATATCCATCTTAAGTGAGTTTACATGCAGACAACTTTAAGGTTTTGCAGAGAAGTGGTCTGAGACTGTGAGCAGTGCTGATAAGGTCATTTTGTAGTTCATATGGGGTTCATGGGGGCTGGGTTGCAAGTTGTTTAACCACAGGGATAGCAGTGAAACCTTGGGGGTCCCTTGAGGCCATGTTTGTGGGATGCATGTTTTATTCAATGCCTCCACCTCCAGACAGCAGGAGCTGCTGCAGCTTGCATCTCTGTTAAAATAGTCCAGATCTTATATGGCTGTTGGGCAGGGGAAGGCATTTTGCTGTTGTTTGCTGTTTTAATTGCCTTTCCTTCTCTTCAGGGAAGAGTAGTCTGGATGGGTGTGTCTCATCCACGACCCCTGCTTGGACCACAATGATAAGCAGCTGCTTTTGAGCACTCTGGCTTGAGGAGTTAGTGGAGGCCTTTGTCTAATGAATGTAATTAGCTGAACAGTTTTCAGACTTGAAGGCTTTGGCTGTTGAAGGAAGTCCTGGAAGATTTTTTTTTTTTTAAATGCAACTGTTGAATTAACAGTGCTGGGACAAATAAATCTTGCTGTTCAAGTTACTACGGCTGGCATCGTTAGAGCATGCATGTTCTTGGATGTGTGCCAGCGGTAGTGAACTCTTGAGTTGTCAATGGAGTGTATGTGCAGAGTTAGTTATTCAGGGCTCCTTCCACTCTCTTTTTCTCACAAAAGTCCCAAAATATCAAATCCTAACTGTTTTCTTCATGAAAGGGAGTAATGCAATCTGGGTGGTTGGTTGTGATGGGTCTTCTGTTAGTGTTTGGGTGCAGTGGTAATGCCAAGTTTTTTCTAGGTGGCAATGCTCTCAGAACATAAGGTCTTCTATACTGTGTGCATTTGTTACATACAGTAACTATCTTACCTGCTGGTCTTGTTAATTTTTTTCCTACTCCTCGTTACTTTTGTACTGGCATGTTTAGGTACTATGGTTAAGTATTTTCCATTTTAAATCAGTGTTTTATCTGGTTTATAAATAAGCTGTAAACATTAGCTTCAGGCTGAGTGGTGGTGTGCAAACTTTTGACTTCATAATAATTTCAAAGGTGTTGTTGATCTGAGAGTGTTCCAAAGTTCAGACAGAGTTGAATGTAGGTTGCTACTTTAACATCTTCAAGGAAAACCACTCTTAGAAGACAAAATTTGAATGAGGTAAACATGATTTAGACTTTTGTTTGTCTTGGGGAAAAAATGCAACCACTGCTCTAAGTTATGAAAAAATAGCTAATGGGCATAGTTGGAAACTACTTTCCATAAGTAGTTGTTGTTTGGCAGGCAAGATGAATCAGATGTTTTTCACTTTACGCAGTGATTATGTATTTGCCAAGTAATATAGTAGTCTGAATAAATCTTAGCTGGTAAGCCTGTAAGTTAAGTCAAATGACTTTTAAACTTTTAAAGATAAATTATGGTTCTAATTACCAATGTAAAATTATGTAGCAGAAGGTTACCTGCATAGGTCTTACACACTGAAGACTCCCCAACTCCCAGAACAAGCTCTTCCATTTTTTTCTTTGTATGTAACCTTGTGTGCTGGTCTCCTGTGAATGTAAAACCGCTCATGTGTTTTCCTGACTAGAAGTATGTATATGGTTCTTGTAAACTGCTTGGAAAAAGGATTGGTGGATCTATATTAAGGAATACATTCATTTTCCAAATACAGTTGGTAGCATATTTCCTAATTTTAGGATAATATGTGTGTAGTGCATGAGGCGTGCGTGGTGTTCTCAAAAGTTACATGTCAGAATGCTGTTGAAAAGCACCACTTTTTAAAGCTTTAGGGTATTTCTGTAGTCCAATTCTGACATTTTTATATTTTTTGTAAAGGATAAACAATACCCAGTGGTGATGTATGGTTGCATTTCAATCAAAGCTTTCAATTGCAAGTGTACACTTAAAGTGATTCTCTTTGTAACCAGTGGATTTCTTGACAGCACAGATATATTTTTGACATATGCAATACAGACTTGCATTTTTTAATACATTTAATTAAAGTACTTTTATTGTATGTTCATAAGAATTGCGTGCTACTTTTTAAGCTATTAATGTATTTGTTTTGATGTCATGTTATTGATATTTTTGAATAGGTAGCTGGAAGTTTATTGAGGAAATTTTTTTTTGCATAAAGTTCGCTCCGTAATAGCTTGCTGTATTATTGACTGGAACACAAATGGATGTGGCTTCCCTTGAACGAGAGGATTTTTCTTTAAATTCTTTTCCTTTGTCTACAGGAACATCTTAGAATTTTGAATTCTAAATTACTGATTGAAAAGAAACCAACAGTCAAAGCTTTTAGATTGAATTACTATTTATAGTTAATTTAAAAGTTATGTTGTAGTCTTGTTTTATTTCTTTGAACCACAACACCATATAATCTCAGCATAATTCCATCTCCAGCATTTCATGTAGCTTGTTGTTCTGATAGTTTTTGTTCATTTTGGTCTATTTTTTTTAAATTGCATTTTTGGACTTCATTATATTGAGAAGGATGCTTTGTAGCACTGGGTGACACTAGAAATGAAGTAAACTTCTGAGATACTGATGATACTTATTTGGTACAGTAATTTTGCTGCTTATCCCATTGGATTAGTATAACTCACTATTTCAAAATTTGTTTTTGACATGAACAAAGGCTGACCTACTGCTGCTTCTCAGTAAGCTGCCATAATTTCTCCTTTTAGTGCCTTAGAGTTTGAAGTTTCTTTTGTTTTATTTTAAAGTATTTATTTTTTATAACAAGTATATATAGTTGTGCTGGTAAATACTACAATGTAGTAATGTGAACTGTAATTTTTCAGGCAGCCTTACAGTCCCAGAATGTTTTTAGCTGATGGATCGGATGCTGTCAAAGAGACTTTTCGAAAAAAAATACTTTGTAAAATTAACTGACTTTTTAATGCTTTCCTCCTGATGTCACTTTGGCATGGTCCCCTTCCAAAAGTGTGGCAGCTAAAATCACTAGTTTTTTTGGCTGTTAAATAATTTTTGTGATTTCTTTGAGATGAGTGTTCAACAGAAGCAAAATCACTTTGTGAAAGATACATTATCTTAGTGCTGCAACTGCTTTTCTAAACGCATTTTTGCAGAAGGCAAAGCCTCTGCATATTGAAAATGTCAGCAGAGCTTGAATTACTGGTCATGTGCTGGTTTGAAAACAGTAAAACATTTTGAACTGCAGCAGCTGAAGGGAAAAGGTGAAACATGCCTGCTCTATAAATAGCTTCTGTAGTGAACACACTTTTCTGCCTGCAACTCTTTTGTTGTCTTTAAATAATAATGAAGGAGCTTTTTAGTTTAAAAGTGAAACATTAGTGTTCTTGAGGGGTTTTTTTTTTTTAATGGATAATTATTTCCAGCAAAGGTTTCTAACTTTGAGTAAAAGAGGAATTTAAATTTTTGAAGCAAAATACCTGTTTGGAGTGAGGGATTTTAGCTGAAGAGACTTTTTCTGCTCCTTTGGATTTGTTAGTGAAATGTCATTGTCTCTCAGTCCTCACACAGGTGATTTCTTTTGCCTTCTTCCAGGAGCATGTAATGTCATTGATCTCAGCAGGCTATAAATTACTATGGGTGAAAGCTTTCTAGCAAAGCACAGTGTGTCAGGTTTTTTTACCTGGTACTAACTTTTTGTACTTTGAGAATGTTGGATGGCCAGGTTAAAAAAAATTAAGGCTATGTCTCTGGGAGAGGAACAGCCTGCCCTGCTGAGTACCCTGGGGTGCTGGGGCAGTGGAGAAGGTGGCGTTTGAAGTCTGGTAGGTCAAATTTTAACAGCCCTACCAGGACTTCTGAGTTGAAATTTCCTGAAATGTTTTCTCTGGTGTGTTGAAACCTTTTTAGAGGTCATACTTAGTAACAACAATTTTTTTTTCTTTAAAAACACAAACAGAAAAAGAGGAGCCAAATAATGTTTCATGATTAGCAGGCGTAGTTCATCATTGCAGTATAGTTAATAGAGAGCTTCTACATTTTAGACAGCAAGGGCAGCTGATGTTGTGGTTTAAACTCTCTGTAATTTAAGAAAGGTAGGTTAGGTAACTTGATTGTCTTAGTGCTGCCGTTGTTTAGACCAGGATCCATGTTTATAAATGTTGCTGCTTGTAAACATGAATTCTCAAAAAATCTCAGTGGAGAGGGAGGGGGAGCCATCAGCCATGTTTGTGTCTGGGCAGTGCAGGGACTTACAGGCAGGACTGCTGATAATTGAGTTTTTCTGGAGACATTCATTTTTCCAGGAAGACTTTAACTTTTGAATGCTTGAATTGTATACTGAGAAATTAAAAGGAAGAATATTGGAGTAGCTGGTTGGGGTTTTCTTTTTTTTTTTTTTTTTTTTTTTTTTTTTTTTTTTTTAACAGGATGTTTAATAGAATAAGGCCTAATGAAAGATTTTCTGTTGGAGTTAATAGGAGTTCAGGTACTTGCTGAGAGCAGGAAGGAGTGAGATCAGGCCTTTTCAGTGTTCAAGTGTTAGGCTTTTCCTCAAGTTGTAGAGGAGAGAGAGTTTCATGTATGCCTCATAGGAAAGTGATGTTAAAAATAAAAATTTCCTGTGCGATTTTATTTTATTTTTTTTTTTTGTGACCACTAATTCACCTTTCATGTAATGGAAGTTAACCTGGAATAGAGCTTAGTTTTAATCAAGTCTCTCTTTTTGAGAGGAGGCACTTCCTGGAGCATGCCATGACTACTTAAAAACCAAAGGGGTAGGCAGACGAAGGAGCTCATGATGCAAGGGGCAATTTCGCTTCCCTTCTGTGTGCAAGTGTTGCATGGAGACAAGAGCAAGAATACTGCACATGCCTGAGCTTTTGTCCACCCTCCTTCCTCTCTGCTCTTTACAGCTTACTGACTCTTCATCCTCCACTCTTAGCTACTTTGGTAAACATCCTCTTCCAAAGTTGAGGTTAGTGTGTGCATATGAACTTCAGGCTAGAATATCAGAGTACTGCAGTTGAATGTAATCAAAACAGTGATGCTGACTGCACAACCTGCTCTGAAATGTACAGTGTAAACAGATGGAAAAACTTGAGTGTGTTTCATTTCCTGTAACTTCAAGAGCTTTTTAAAAAACAATTGGAAATAAAACATTTTGGTCTGGTGCTATGTCTACGTATTCCCCGCCAGCCTCCCTCATTTTAATGTGATACTGCTTCCTACAATGGACTTCTATGGTATTTCAGGAATACTAAATCAGTTTTGGACTGAGTGTTGTTTTACATTATTTCCATTCTAAATAGTTAATGTATAACACCTTACTTGTAGTGTCCATCCCAGATTTTGTATGCAGTGTTTGTTCAAGTTTAAAACTGGTACAGCATATGAAATTTGGTTGTATTACCCTGTATCTGTGCCTCTGACTTAATGCTTGAGCCAAAATCAAGGTCATGCTTACATAAAATCCAAAACAAAGCTCCAAATTCTGATATTCAGTGTTACAGTATTGAGAGCCAAACCTGAGCCTTTGTGTTGGGCAAAGAGAGGTGAGTTTGGGTCTGCCCTCCAGTCCGACACCTTGGTTCAACAGGGTACTGTGTCGACTAGTGGCATCTTTGCTGAAGTGAACATCTTTCTTATGGTACACCATACCTTCTTACAAAACAAGAAACCTAGCTCTTGTGCTTTATCAAGCTGAACGGAAAACGAGACAATGATGCAGACTTCTGATAGAGTGCTTGCGTGTCTCATTCAGTGTTACAAATCTGGTATCCTGTGTATTGGTAACCGCAGCATTTTGCGTCTGCAGAGAGCTACACAAACATAGCCGTCGTGCTGGATTGCGTGGGTGAAGGTGAGCTTTAACGTGAGCTCAGTGGTGGGAGAGGTGAGAGCAAAGAAGTGAAGTGACTGGTGTCAGTGAATCAGTGTCAGAGTTGAGACCAGGGCCTGGGTTCGTGTCACTAGAACGCACCACTTCTGGAAGAAGGTTAAATTTACTGGTACGTGCCGGGCCTTGCTAGCGTGGGGTTTGTGAAATTGCTGCAGACTTGAAGTACAAGGAGTTTTACATTGGTCTTAATTAGATGCAACTCTGCTTATAACTATCATTAAGTAAACAAATGTTTTTCTCACTATCAAACTCTTATGAATGTTGTGATGGAATGGCGAAGAGGGCTTGTAAACTAGCTTTCTACCGCCCTTTTGATTTTATTGGGGATTAAAAGTGTACATACAAAAGAGTCAATCAATTGTAATTAAAGCAAATTCTGAAGATATATAGTTTCTCAGAAATAGTGACTTTCACTCTCTAACAAAATGTTATTGATAATAAGATACAGTATTTTACTTATATTAAGTTATCTTTTTTTCCCTGCACAGGTTTCCACTTGAGTGGCACGGTGACAGAGCCTGCAATGCAATCGGAGCCAGAAACTGTTTGCAATGTAGCTATCAGCTTTGATCGTTGTAAGATTACCTCAGTGACCTGTAGCTGTGGAAACAAGGACATATTTTACTGTGCCCACGTTGTGGCACTCTCTTTATACCGGATCCGTAAGCCAGATCAGGTCAAACTACATCTTCCCATTTCAGAGACACTCTTTCAAATGAACAGAGACCAACTACAAAAATTTGTACAGTATTTGATCACAGTGCACCACACAGAAGTTTTGCCAACTGCTCAAAAATTAGCAGATGAAATTCTGTCTCAAAACTCAGAAATCAATCAAGTTCATGGTGAGTTTGATATTTGTTCTTCCTTTTGCTTCATTCCTTCTTTGGTTTTGATCTTTTTTGTGGCATTCAGGAGTGTGACCTGCTAAGGTCCCTTCCAACATTAATTATTCTGTGATTCTGTAGTGTTTACTAAAGAGGGTTTTATAATTGAACTTCTGCTTTAAGATGTTTTGAAAGCAATGCTTCTTGGAAAAGAGAAGAATTCATGAGCAGTTAGCTTGGTATCTCCAGCACTGTTAGTATGTGGCCTGACCTGCTTCATGCTTGTGTTTTCCATGAGCTATGAAAAACTGAGTAGTGCTGTTCTTTTTATAGCCACCTTGCTTAAAGGAACTATCTTACCAACTTACCAATGACATGTTTTTGTTATTTTGTTATTTTTGAACTTATCATCTGACATTTCGATTGTGTAATTTTGTTTTAATGGCAAAGCTTAAAAGCAAGTAGATGTTAGCTGGGTTTTTTCATTCGTTAAATACACCTTTATTATCCTTTGGGATTTGGATTCTGTATGAAGTCAGGAGAAACAGAAAACCTGTATCTCAGTGCCTTTTTCCTTAGTGCTGCAGCAGCCTGCAGCATCAGCAAAGATCTTGATCTTTCCTGTTCTTTCTGCTGTGTGTGGTTTTAATGGCTCTCAGTTTCTTGTACTGAACATCTTGTGTTTGTTAAAGGGTGCTTGGTGTGACTTGAGGCTTCTGAGGTGGCTTTTCTATGGACCCTGCTGAACTTAAGGTGGATAGTTGTGAGTTAGTGGTGATCTAGCTGGTTTACCAGAGTCCTGTGGTCCTGTAAGGTCAACTGATAGAAGTGTCCTCTGAGGTGACCAGAACTGTAAGCGTAAGGGCAGCTTAGAGGGGAAGAATAAATTAAATATCTAAAAATATCTTTGTTCATTCAGGGGAATACTTCTTGTGTGTTAGATATTTGAGGGCTGACCACTATCGCAAAGAATTTGCAGTACAAACACAATGAAGCTGCTTAATATTAGAGAAAGAAAAACGTGTGTGTGTTAGTGTAGGCAGAACTGAAGAAGGGCATCTTTCCAATAACAGGACTTATCTGCAGCCTCGCCTCTTCCTTAGTGTCTGGTGCTGCTGGCAGGCCCAGGCTGGTGTTGCTGCAAGAAGGTGAGTTTTGGGAGCTGTGCTCTTATGGCCTTGGGGGCTGTGGGGATGTGGCCAGAGGCAAGGTGGTTGCCCTAGTTGTTGCGGAACATAATGAGAAGGTAATTGGCAGAGCTGCCTGGTGACAGTGGAAAGAAGCGGAAGCTAAAGCAGATGCAGGATGTTAAGCAATAGAGGAAGATGCTCAGATGAAAGCATGTATTGCATGAGAGTTGGTAATAGCCTGAACGTAAAAAATTAAGGGGAAGGAAGAGTTATGGTGAGTGTAAGTGTCACATAAGATTCAGTGAAGGGTGATTAGAAAAGCAGAAGGCAGGAGTGGGAAAGGAAGGACAGATGATTGCTATACATGGATGTATTAGCTATACTGTGGCTAGTGTGTAAGAAATGACAAGCTGTTGCAGACAGTGCTTAAACTTGATCAATGTTAAGTCTGTAAATATGCTAATCATAGGCACGTGGTCTTTGTCAGGTCTTTCCTTATTGTCAAAATATCTCATTACTCATTAGTATTTAAAATATTTTTAGAGAAATATTTGGTGTTTATATCACAGCTCAAAGAGCAAAAAGAATAGGAAATAAAACTAAACTGATGATCAATTATTAAATTTCACAATGAATTTCAGTAGTTTAAAAATATATACAAAACTAAAATATTTCTTACACAGTTGTTGTTTTCCTAGTAAATGAGATTGCAGTATGTCTTTATTGACTGTTGGAATTTCTTAATAAAAAGACAGCTGCATTACAAAAGAGGATCTATAGCCTCCTGCTTTTACTAACTCCCATAAAACCATACTCTGATTCTTTTTGTTTTATTTACAGTGTTAAAAATTACAAGATTCAACTTCCTCTGATTATGTAGCAAATAAGCATTCTTCTGGGATTCATACTGTAGTTCTGTTATTTTGATCTCTAATAAAATTCCTCAAATAAAAATAATAGCTAGCTGAGAGAAATCAACCCCTGGTTCTAACAGCGTAGGCTGGTGAACATAAGATCAGTATTCACTCTGTCATATCTCCTGTGCTGCAGATGTTCAGTTTGTAATACCAAACTGTCTTGTAGACCTATCTTGCTTTGAACAGTTAACTTTGTTAAACTAGTGTTTGAAGAAGAATTATATTGAAAGCTGCTTGACAGCGCAGATAAATAAGGGGGAAAACTTACAAAAAATGTACTTATAAAAGTAAGCGGAGTAAGAATGATCTGGGGCTCTGAAGAGCTGTGACCACAGTGTTCTTGTTGACTTGCTTATGAGCTGTCCAGAGAGATGGAACAACACTGCAGTACCTTCTTTTCCCAAAAGGTGAATTGGATATTTGTTCAGTTGCTCGAATTTCTGTCCTACGTAGCATTTGATGACTGGGAAGAACATTACTGGGGCAACTATGGAAGTGACTTGCACTGAGATGGGTCTTGAAATGACAAATCCTGTTGAGGTAGATACAAATGATGCAGTAGTCTTTCTTGCTTCATTCCTGAGCCTCATTGCAGGAAAAAAAATAAGGGAATGCTGTTAGAAGCTCAGGAATGTGTTGTGTGTTTACTGTTTATTCAGGAGAGCAGAGTGATTTATTGGGAATCCTCTTTTGTAACTGCCATGCTAATTTTCACTTGGTGATTACATTACAAGAGGATTCTGCATGTTTTTAGAGCTGAAAAGCACCTCCTAGATTTGAAATTTGTTGTTTTCTGATCTCCTGTGATACTGTTATAGCTGTACATGTTCCTGATGACTTCAAAACTGGAGATCTCTGAGATCTTATCTGCTGCAGCAAGTGGTACACTGTGCTGTGTAACTGTGCTGTGAACTGCTGCTTCATATTGGGTTTCAATTTAGGGGTGCTGACTCAGAAAGCTGGATGTACATTTGAATACTGCTTAGCTGAGGCTTTTTTCCTCCCTGTTAATATTTGTACCATTGTAGCAGAGGAAGCAGGCAAGTGTGTAAGGCTGGGAAGAGCACAGTTGAATTATCAGCAGAGTTTATAATCTTGGATCTGTCTTTTCTCAGGTATGAAACTTTCACTTAAATTGGTTGGAAGGTCAAACTATTTTCCTGAGAAGTTAAGTGGAAATACGAAAGTAACTGCAAGATTCGAGCGGGAGGGAGGGGCAGGAAAGGAGGTCTGTTTGCATATTAATTTTGTTTTAGCATTGATCTGTTATATGCATAGTGAAAAGAGTCTGCCCTTTATTGGTACAAAGACGGTCTACCAACCCAATTTCACTTTTCCTTTTTAAACTGTACTATTCCTTTCTTGAGCATTTAGTGCTACTGTTGCAATCTCAGCTCTTGGAAGAACTATATGGATTTCTCCAGACTTTCTCCCATTGTCCAGTTCTCTGACTGATGAGTTGCTTACCAGTAGAAAACTGCATGCAGATGAACTCAAATTTAAGAGGGAGGACCAGGGAGAGAGCGATTTAAGTGCATTTGTCTTCTCAGAAGCAGAGATACCTCTGTCTGGGTAGTTGTTTCTGTTTGTCCAGGCAGGTCTAGGTACATCCCCTAATCTATAATGTATATTAGGAGTGTTAGTGGAAGCATTCAAGAAGGAAACATCTATTAAAAAAAATTACTTTTAAAGAAAAGTGCAGTTTCTATATATTGTAAGTTCAAAGGGCAATCCAGAGGTACAGATGAGCGTGTGTTAAAATGAACTTAGTGCATTTAACCAAAATGATGGAGACTTTAGTGGAAGATTGTAAGAGTAGGGTAGGCCTGAAAAACAGAAAACCATGTATTGCCGATGTACTGGAAGAGGGAGTGTTTAATGTTGAAGATGATACGCTAGTAAAAGAATTACAGTATCTTTCATATGGCCCTGCTTAAACCAGCAAAATTGATTGAGAAACTAGTTGCAAAAGAATATGGGAAGTGGCAGATGAGTTTCCTTTCAAGAAAGGCAGTGAAAGGATTAAAGTGAAGTGCTCCAATGCTTGGTATGAATTTTTTTTTGGGAAGCAAGTAATGACAAGACTAGACAAAACTAGAGAAATTTCAGAAATCCAGTGGAAGTAAATCAGTACAATATAAAATAAAATGAAAGATTGATAGCTGTAAAATAACATGAAAAAATAATTTATGAAATTCATCTTTTTAGGGAAGTTTTTCAGCTATATTAAATACTAAATTAAAATTTGATATGTTTTGAGACATGGAAAGTAGAAATAAAAACTTTATCAGCAGAGACTAGCATGCATTATTTTCATTTATTTGCCACACACAAGTAGACTTTTAAACTTATTACTATCTAATGTTTGAGACCTGGATTTCAGCAGGAGAGGTTAGATATTGTCAGCAGATAAGTTTTTGTTTTGCTGTATGTGCAGACAGAAGGGAAAGAATTTTTTTGAAGTTAAAAACTTGTTGGGGGTTTATTAACTTCAACAGTGTAGCCTGTCCTGTCTTTATATTCTCTGTTGTTAGCAGTGGCTGCTTCACAGCAGTTACTGTTTTTCTTTGATGCTGTGTGCTGCAGAACAGGTGTTACACCACCCAAGAGTTCTGAAATTCAGTACAAGATGAAGTGACTTATGTCTCAACTTTGAATCATTTGGGGAATCAAAGGCATAATATTTTTGAATCATTAATTTTAAGATCTTTGGTTTTATGTAATTATTGTTTAGAATAATTCCGAGCACACTAAGTTTATAGAATCAGTTACTACTCTGAATCAGCATACAGCAGTATTGGTTTCTAGCTGGGACCATTCAATCTTTGCATAGTACTCAGTAGGTCATGCTTTTTATTTCTAAGAATTTTTTCATATCTTCTCCTTAATGCTGCCGTGGCATGACATTAAAATTTAACTGATCTACAGTTCATTTGTGTACTTAAATCACTAAGATTTTTATAAAATGAAGTTCAAAAAAGTTTCAGTATGGCTGTGGGAGAGTAATTTGGCATGGTTTCATGTGAAGATTAAAACGACTCTTGTGATACTTCAGAAATAAGTATTGGGGAAGCAGTTTGCCTGAAAGACTGCTTCTGGTTTCACTGTTGAGCTGCACCTGAGTACTTTCAATTCTATTTTAGTCAACGCTCCTTACTTTGCTTATAACCTCTTTTTGGGGTTAAGTTCTCCATATACAATACCAGTTCTTGAATGTGGTTACTCACTTCGAAAGCAGTTGCTTTTAAAATTTCCATGTAAATGATCAAAGTGTTTATTTTTTTAAATGGTTTTGCATGTTAGAACTTGGGACTTGATTATATTGAACATATAACCTACTGTTACCATAAATATAAGACTGTTGCCCTGTTTTCAAATTTTCTTTGGGTGTTCAGTGTTACAAACAGTTGTGCACAATATTCCTGCTTTGATTGCTAAGATTGCAATTTAGTGGTTTTTGTGAAAGAGTGTGAGTAAGTATGTGTGCTCTATACCTATACTGACTATAAATAGTTTGTATTGTATTTAACTGTAAGTACGTGATGTAAAACCTATTTCAAAGACCAGTCGTGATAGAAGTTTAAAAAGCCAGAGGTTGGAGGGAGGGAGAGTAATATGTTAGTCTCTATAAACTGACACACTTTAATTACATGTTTTAATATTTAGGATAATTATATAGTGCTTTTCACTTTCATAGTTCAAATATGAACTAATTTATGCTCATGACACCCCTGTAGAACACTTATCCCCAGTTTAGAGTGGGGAATGGGATTTGGTCTTGGTACCAAACCGCACTGCAGAGATTAAATTCCAGGCTGCCAGTGTTCCTCTCCGCAGCCAAACCATCTGCTGCAGCCCCACAGCACCTCTTTGGGCCTGCGTTGCACCCCAAGCCAAGCCACCGCCTTTGGGTTGAGCCTTCAGCTCTGCCTGGTGAGCGTGAGCCTTCCTGCTGACTACTGCTAGGGCTTCATCTCGCAGCTCCTCCGAAGGCAGCTGGCTCCTGTTCCTTACTCAGATCGTTTCTCATCTACTCACCCAGTCCTGTGTCTTCAGAAGAAGTGTCAGTGTGGAAATCCTGTCTGTTGCCCAAGACAGTCTTCTAGCCTCCTGTCATGGAAATGGTGCTGGTGTACGTATAGTGGTGCTGAGCCCCTGGGGAAGGTGTACTTGGGACTGTGCTGGGAGAAGAGGCCTTGATGGGAGCAGTGCTGCTGGCCCGGGGCAGCGGGTGCCCTTTTTCTTGTAAAAGAACACTGTTGTTAAAGAATCTACAGTAGCTGTGTTGAAATTTAACTTTCTAGCATGAACTGACTGATGAGCTTTTGATAAAATGTAAACAGTTACAGAAGGAATTTTGTGTTTATTTTTTTCCTAAATAGGGAAGCTTAGCTGAGGAATCTTGGGCTATTTTAAATTCAGTTTGAAACTAGCCATATCAAGATTATTTGAAGATAAATCTCCATTGAAGTGAGCGATAAATAAGTGTATTTTGTGTGTTGGTACTTTGTATAGTTCTTTTTTCTCAGGTCTTTTCGAACAATTAAATATTTAAACAATTTGCAAGGTGATACTGCAAACTTGGGTCTGTGCAACAGCTGCACTTCTTGTTCTT
The DNA here is from genome assembly GCA_009806455.1 of Tetrax tetrax. NCBI lineage: Eukaryota > Metazoa > Chordata > Aves > Otidiformes > Otididae > Tetrax > Tetrax tetrax. The sequence goes on along the minus strand of WHYT01018003.1, from coordinate 889,522 downwards.
GTGTGGCTTGATTTCCCTTTTTATCTTGTTCTTTGCAACTGAAGACATATTAGTACGTGTTTCATGTAGCTGACTGAATTGAAAGCCCCTTAAAACTAACATGGAAGCACTGAGGGGAGGGGAAGTTTTTCATTCCTTGGTTTTTGTACTGTCTTGGACTTGATTCCTGTCTTCTGAGACACTGTTATGGTTCCTGTGGAAGGCAGGAGAGTTTGCCTTCCTCAAGGACACAATTTCTTATTAGTCTAAATGTGTGTGTGTATGAACATAGAGCAGCACAGCGATTCCAGCTGTAGGCTGTGAAGTTGGAGGCAGTTTAGGACGTTGCTGAGCTGGAAGAATTTTTTCACTCTCTCAGCAACTAGTAGGCAAGGCATCCCTCTGACCCTTTAAATCTTCCAGTTGTATTTTCATTGAATAAAGATTCCAGCATGCCCTGCGACTACTTAAAAGCTTCACCTACGCAGCAGAGCTGCAGTTGTGAAATGAAGGCTTGAATCAATTGAATCGACGTTTAATTCCTGTACATCTGAAGAGTTGTAGCTATCTTTGCTTTTCAAGTTCTCAGGACTTCTTTGAGAACGCAAGTTTTTACAAATTTGACTATCTGATTTTCCTTCTCTACCAGTATCCTTTTTTTCTTGCTGCGGAGGTAACATGGACTTGGATTTAAGTGATAGAATATGTAATGTCATTCAGTTTCTAACATCTCAAAACCTGATAGAGGTAAAGATTACACAGTTGTAACAAGCCTAAAATCAAAATGTCAAGTTAACTTGAGTCTTGGTTATGCTTAACATAACTATGGTGATGTACTATTTCCCTGATAGTCTGAGTGCTTTTTGGCCTTTTCAATTTGAATGCTTTTTAAAAAATACCCAGTGGATGTGCAGGCTTCTTCAGAAAAATGTAGATTGCTAGATGGTGCAAGAACTTGTTTTAGTTAATTTTGTCAGCCTTTAGAAGAGGCCACCAGTGGACAATCAGTGATCTCAACTGCAAAATTTGAGGTAGAGCAGACTGTGGCCAAAGCACTGCCTGATGTAAATCTGGTAATTTCAGTCCACACTAAGATAATTCAAGTAGAATTGCGCTGAATTGACTGTGCTGATGACGTTGCCTATGTAAAAATGCTCGTTTGGAAGCACCACAGTCTTACAGAGCTGTAACTCTTATTTATGATGGAAATGCCTTTAGTGCTTTAAGACTTTGGACTTGTTTGGGGATTTTTTTACTCTTTGTTTAGCTTTGCAGAACCATCACAGCTCAGAGGCACCGAGGTGATGATTTTCCTCATGTTCATCAATAGCAGCGCTCACTAGCAGTCACTTAAACCTGAGCAAGATTGCTGAAGGTACAGGAATTACATAGATGTTTTGGGGAGAGTGGTTTTAACATCAGAGTTGTAGAAATACTGTGCAAGTTATATTTTTCCTTGTATAAGCATTCCAGTATAGCTACTGAGATGGGAGGAAAAAAACTTGCCTTGATTTTAATATTTTATTGTAAATTTTTTTCTTTAAATACCTTTTCATAGGCTGTCATTTCTAAGTACATATGACTACTGAGGAGAAATTTAAGTGTCTCTTAAAAAATGTTTAGATTAAAGCTGAGATATTCAAACCAGGACGAAACAAAATCAAAAAGCCTCTATAGTACTCCTCTCCCTTGAACCAATGAATCTCTCTTTATATTGAATGTAATGGTTTCTTTTCTTGCTGTTTGCAGGTGCTCCTGACCCAACAGCAGGTGCTAGCATAGATGATGAAAACTGCTGGCATTTGGATGAGGAACAGGTCCAAGAGCAGGTTAAACTCTTCCTCTCCCAGGGCGGATACCATGGATCAGGAAAGCAGCTCAATTTGCTTTTTGCAAAGGTGTGTTGTGTCCTCTAAACCTTCCCTTTTTTAGTCTCCCCTGCTCCCCAAGACAGTCTGTACTTGAGTCTTATTCAAAGTCCTCTTAGTCTAAAACGACAAAGCCTTGGAAATGCAATGACAACTTAATAATGAGTCATACAGCAGTGGACCACAATCTCATGTGTCTTGAGATCAGTTATAAGGGTATTAAATAACATTTCAAGTGTCTACAGCTTTGCTGTTCTGGTCTTTCCCACTCCCGAAATGTTGGAGAAACCTGTAGAAATTGTGGTCTCGCAGCAGTTTGCTTAATACACCTGTGGATTTACTTGTGGAAGAATTCCAATGGGATACTGAAACCACAAATTGTTAAAATTGGGAAGGCAGACTACTTTTTTCTACTTAAAAATTTCACATCAGATACGTAAATCATATCTTTTTTTTTAACAGATGTGGAATGTTTAACACTGCAGCATATTGTTTCTACTGTGATTTCTTTTTTTTTTTTTTTTTTCAAGTTTGTATTAAAAGACGTGTTTCCTAGGTGCGAGAGATGCTAAAGATGAGAGATTCAAATGGAGCTCGCATGTTGACGTTGATAACAGAACAGTTCATGGCTGACCCTCGTCTGTCACTTTGGAGACACCAAGGAACTACAATGACTGACAAGTATAGGCAGCTCTGGGATGAACTGGGTAAATGCAGACCTTCATTTAGGTGTTCATATGTATAATAATGAAGAAACAATTACATATTTCGGGTGGAGAGAAACTTTACTGCGGTACTACGCAAAACAATTTTCACAATTTTGCTTGTTTGGTTAATGTTGGGTGAAATTGAATTTCTGATCTACAGCGTGAGACAGTTGCAGTTGGAGGAGAGGAAACATGATATGAAACAAATACAATTGTAACAGATTGTAAGTACCTGAGGATCTAAAAAGAATTAAGCAAAAACTGGAAACATAGCTACATAACTGAGGGTAAGTAATAAGCGACTAGTGCTGAACTGGGAAAGTTAAGGAAGAAATGGATTCACAACTAGGGAGAAATAGAAGGCAAAAAGAGAATATTCAGTAAGAGTATGAGAAGATAGCAACAAAAGAAACTAGTACTGAGCAGGAAAGCAGATCAAATAAGAGAGCTAAAATGATTAACACTGCATTACAGGAAAGGTTGATTATGGCCAGATAGATGGCTTAGTTGTACAATGGAGAGAGGAACACAGACTGAAATGGGAAGGGAGTTGTTAAATTGACAAAGTCTGGGAACACCTGCTCTGAGGTGTTCCAGAAACTTGCTGACACAGTTTTGAGTTACTGCTTCAGAAGTTCTCAAAATTTGTAGGAATTTGTGGTAGGGAGGGGAAATTCAAAACAACTTGGATGTAAATGTCACCAGTATTTTAAAGGTGGGTAGGTGAGTGGAAAGAATGTTAAATGATCACAAGCATTACTTTCCTAGGTATAGGCACTGGAACAAACTACTAACCAGTTGGTATGTAAGTGTGTAAAAGATAAAAGTGGTAAGACAACCTGAATTTAAAAATATAGTGCTAAATCTAATTTGTTTCTCTGAAAGATATTCACTGTGTGTGTGACTGAAGGGATTAATGTGTATCTTAGCTGTAGTAAGGTTTTGGATGCTGTCTTGGGGTTTTCTCAAAGCAAGCTGAAGGCACACAGCCTAAATGGAATCACCGTGTGGTTCATGGGACTTTGAGTAGTTTCCTGTGCTCTCACTCAGTCTGGAAGTTTAGACTTTAAGGGAGTCTGTCTTGGGATGTGTTCTGGTCAATATTCTGTGCCTGACTTGTGTGTCATGAAACATATAAATATATATAGTAACAAACAAATGAAACTTCTTACAGATTATGCCCTATGGGACATTATAGAAACACTGCAGAAGAGAGAGTCAAAGACCATAATGTTCTTGATAAATTCTAAGGGTCCAAAATCAAGCTGAATGAAATTAAATCCAAGCAGGAATTACACATCTCATTTAGAAAGAAAACTTTAAAAGCTAAACTTAAGTTTTCCACTGTTGAAGGTTAAAGATTACCATGACTTACTGCATGTTGGCTGTTGAGGTGAAGACTGGATATAACCTGTTTACCCTAAGTTGTATTCACTCTAAATGAGGCATTAGGCTAATAAAGCACTAGCAGTCTGGTTGAGATTATAAACTTCTGTGGTGGAAAACCTTCAGCACTGGCAAAGCTCTGTCAGAGAGAGTGTAGGTATAACTGCTTTATCTTCAAGTGTAACAACCCTTTTAGGATGTCACTTTTATGATGCCTTTGGCTTGATGGGGAATAACGGTTTTTGCCAAGCAGGGCACATACTTAGCTGGACATGTATGCAGCAAAATTGTATCCCGTCATGCTGAGAACGGGAGGGTGTCATGCTTCATTGCTTATGTGGGTTGAACTTGTAGGCGGTGGGAGAGGCAGAAATGTGTTCTCCATCTGTTACCTGTAGCAGTCTTGCCACATGCTGCCAATAAACATAAAAAGTTTTATTAAATTTTTTTAGTGACTCCTCTTATTGTTTCATCAGTGTTTCATATTAACGTCATTTTCTTGACAGCACCTATCTGAAGGTAGAGGAGGTGGAATCTCTCTGCCTGCAGCATTGAATAAGCACTATTTTAGATTGAATTTATTAGTTTACCTCTTTTTTTTCTCATAACTATAGATGCTGCTCCCAAAAAAGATGTAGTTGCACCTTCCAGCCTCACCACCAGTTGCCTTCAATTGCAAATACAGCTGCAGTATTTGCAATTGAAGGCAAAAAAAGACTGAAACCCTGTTGTTTCAGTCCTGAACTGCTCTGCCACCTCTGACGGTATCAAAATATGTTGATAGTGTACCACAGTTTCAATTGCAAATACATTTCAATGACTTCAGATGTGCAGTAGGCTAAGGGTAGAACTTAATTTGGTTTTTCAACCTCCAGCTTCTGTCTGTGTTGCTAAACTGTCCATTTCTTCCCCACTCCAGTAGGATTCCTTCTACTGGTGCTTAGCAAATTCCCTCAAAATTGCTGTTAATTGGATTAGTCTCTCCAACTTGACTCCTTCGTTGTGTGCAGTTTACAAGCTGCTGCCCTGTTTTTACTGGGATTTCACCTTGAGTTTCACTGAAGTTAAACACAACCCCCTTTCCAGGTGAAACACATCTTTAAAAAAGAAATATGAATGTGCAAAAGTTGAAGGAGATTTTAAAGTCAGACTAGAGTTACAATAGCAGGCTGCAGAAGGAAGAGCGGATGTCCCTGGCAACATATATTTGTGCAGAGATAAATCAGACATTGAGTTTAGGGGCTGATGTTATTATGTTCTAAAATAACGTTGACTTCCTGTCTTGTCACCTTCTAGGATGTCAGAAAACTAAAATATCAATAAAGAGAGTGAAATGGGTCTTTGCATGCTTTGTGTTGTCTGTTCAGAGTAATCTGGGAGTGGCATATACTTGTCTTTTTAAAAAATGTTTTATCTATAATCTCATTTCATAGGTAGGTAGCAATCCAGGATTGTAATTATGGAGAATTTTAGGACATAAAAAGTATGTAAATACAGACTCTGCTTACTAAGGCCTTGCTTGCTGGCCCGGGTATGCTATCTGCCAACTCCTAGGCATACGGCCACTTTGTCATTTCCACCTTGGCACAGGTTTTTAGGCATACTTAAATAACTTCAGCCTTACTCCTTGATTCGGTCACTTGAGCCTTTCATTAGAAGTTAGCTGATGCTTCCTGCCTGGCATTGGGCATTGAGGGTACTGGAAGGACAGACTGTCCTTTGATTAGAGTTCCTGGTGAAGTTTGTGGTAAACTGTTGATATCTGTAGAAGTCAGGTTGGGTTTGAATGTTTGAAGGTGCTGATTTTAAAATAAATAAATAAATACAAACCCACCATAAAATGCACAAACAAACAAACAAAAAAGCCCCACTCCCTGCCAAACACCCACAAATACTTCACATTTAAGTATGAACCCAGCAATTTTCTAATACAAAGTCCTGATTACGTAAGCAATTTATGATTCTACAAAGTCCTAATTCCATAAGCAATTTATGATTTGAAGGCCTGAAGTTAAAAAAGCTTTACACATAACTAGGTAATTGTTCTTAAAGCCTTTAGATCAGGAGGAAGAATGTAATAATTATGCTCAGCAGATTCCACTGTTGTACCTCAAGGAATGGTTGAGCTAAGTGCCACTTATGGGACTCCAAAGGTGTAGTATTGGAAAGATAAGTTTACAGGTCAAAGCTTGCTCATATACTTCTCAAACTAGAAGAATTTAAATGCAGATTCAGTGGTGCACTGGTGGACACTTCTAATTTGCCACCGTAATACATGAATGTGCTTTCCTGAGTTTAAAGCAAAGTTAGAATTCTTCACATAGCTGCTGTTTAAATGGTGTCTCAGTAGGTAAAATTTCACATGCTGATTTTTAAGTGTTTAACTGTTAGTGACCATGGTTGTGAAGATTCATATCAGAATGATTAGTTATCTGAAGCCTTTTAGTTTGCCTTTTTAATTAAATTGCATTGGTAGAATGGAGGGATATGGAATTGCATAATAAATACCTGCTGATGCCTGTTCAGCTGAGATCTCCGATTTGAAGAAAAGGTCAGTTAACTCTTTGTAGTCTAGAGGGGAGAAAATGGACCATGCAGTCTTACTATAGCAGTACTTTATTAATATTCATCCATTAAAAATTCAGTTAAGGTAGCTTGTTCTCTGGAAGAGTGAAAAGATTTCTTTAAAAAAGGGGGAAAATTTGACTTTGTGTCTTGGCTTAGGGATCATGATGGCTACGAGGCTCTGCTTTGGAATTAAATGTGGAGGCTGTCAGATGCCAGACATTGAGAAGAGGCTGAGTTTTGTCGGCAAATGGGATCTGCAAGTTAATTGGTGTTTTCTGCAGGCTTCTGGCTGTGAAATGAAATTGGATGCCCTTTAGCCACATGGATAATACAGGTCCTGAATACAAATGTCACATGTCACCATCAGGGCCCACTGTGAAACAATAGTGTTCCCACTCGAATGCTGCACCATTACAGGTCATTTAAATATGGGGATTACATTTAAACTAAAAGCCCCACTTGCCTTTTACTGCAATTTAAATGTCTTCTTAGCAAAAGCTAAGTGACAAATTAAATGAAAAAAGTGCCCACATTTTTAAGGCTGTAATGCAAAACAACCTTTTATTGCTTCTCATGTGCCACGAATGAATCATTATACTTGTCAACCCTAAACCAAGCCATAATTGGAGCAGCTACTGTTATCAAAGCGGGGCTGCTCTTGTGACAGCTTAATAAAGATGAAACTGTTAAATTAAATCCCAGATGCTTAATCTGATGAAAGCAGTCAAGTAGAAGAATCTAAGACAAGTATCTACTGCTTGGTGGAGTGATGGAGCCCAATAGCTTGTCAACACGTAGATTACAGGATCAGATTTTTTTTGTGAACTACCATTTTCAGTGTCTTTATATCCTCTTGCTTGCCTTCATGGTGAAGAAACTTCAGATAATTTGCATGTTTCAAAACAAACATTTCTAGTAGATTTCCTCCACTTTTATATTTATGAACTGTTTAAGAGGGAAGAGCTTTTTTTAAGTCAAAGATTAGTTTCTTGTGGAATAAAAATATGATGGCTGTGAAACCGGGAAGAGGATGTGTCCAAAAAGCTTTTGCAAGACAGGGCAGTGGCTAAAATTGGAGAATGTTCTCTGAGTTTGCATTGTGCCAATTGTGGTCTCTGGTCCTCTTATGGCATTGAGGAGAACTTAAAAGGTATTTTATACTTCCAGCTGGGGAGTCTCCACATTTTAAGGCATAAGCTTCTCCTTTCTACCTTAACCACTGGTTGATATCTAAAGTTTTTAAGTGCAGGAACCTCTGACAATGTTGCTACAAGCCTCGTTTATGGGATAAAGCTTTCCTGGGTAACATCTTTGTTGTGCATACTAAATGAGTTTTTGTCATAAAGGTATTTCCTGAATGAAATAACATGTCTTTGCCTTAGCAGTTCTAGTAGTAACAGTTTTGGTTTTTCACTAGCATTTTGCCCTGTTGTGGGCTGCTTTTTAAATGTTGGAGCAGCCTGATGGTCTGCTTGGAGTTCACACTTGTTGATATTTTGACCACTTTCTGGATTAGAGTGAATTTCGTGTTAAAATAAAAATCTAAAATACCATTTTACAAGACCATGCCATGTAGAGAAATAGTACAACATATTTCCTGGAGGATCATGCCTAAATTTTTATTAGTAACACTTTGCTCCTCATCTGAAACTTCATTCTAAATGTTGAGTTTAGGCAAGGAATCATTATAGATTAATTAAGAGAGATTTAATTACATTTTGCCACAAGCAAACTAATAATTGAGTGTTAAATAATACTTTTTAAATTTGGAAACCACTCTGAATTTTTCTTATGAAAGTTTATATTAATCTCTAGAAAATACCAAGTTAGATTCTTTTGACTGTAACTAAATTAGGCTATTCTCCATCTATCTTTCTATCTCAGGCTTTCCTTTCCTTTGCAGTTAGAGAGACAAACTTACATGAACAGGACATGCCAACTGTTCTAAACAAATTACTCTGCTTAGTACTTAAGTGGAGGGGGAAAAGGACAAAAGCAGGTAGGGTTGTTGCCAGTATGCCCCTAGAGAAATTCTTTCCTGATGCCAGATTTGATGACTACTTTAGGGCTGCCATGAAAAAGAACCGCTAAATTTAAGCATTCTTAACAGTTTTTCTGCTCTAATGCCATTTTTCTGGAGCTGCATACTTCGTGCAATCCCATGCTAGGATTAGCTATGCAGTAGAAACATTAACTCTTCCCCATATTTTATAATATTTAAAAAATGGTACAGCAAGGCTAAGTTTCATATTAGAGTGCCAAGCTTATATCCATATTTTCATTATTTTTTTAAATATCTCAAGTTCTAACTGTATCATGTTCTGCATTAAAGCTAAGGAAAGTACCAGTGCCCTGCACCTGTAGAAAATAAAGGTAACTTCACATATCTAAGTTTAGATAAATCAGTTGCACATACTACGTTTCTGGCCTTGAAGTGAAAGTTGTAGGAAGACCCATGTTTCAGAGGAGGTGGGGTGCACCATGCTCCGCACCTTGGTCTTTCATTGTGAGGCATGGTGATGCCTTACACATGTTTGTGTCTTCAGCTGTATCATCTCCAGTAGAATGTCTTTGCCTGACTGATAATCGTTCTTTTACTTTCATTGCTGTACAGTTACAAAACACGTGGCTTCAGTTCATGCACTTAAGGTTACATCTGTTATTTCACAGTATAAGCTGTTAATGTCTGTCAGTGTATTTGAATGATTTCTACTATTGGAGGCACTAAATTAACAGTACTTCTGAGTTAGCATCACAAGACAGTTTTGCTGCTCTAAGGCCTTAGTTATGGATGACACCTTAAAGAAACTGCTGTCATTGCCCTGGAGTGTCTCAGTTGTTGCTGTCACCTTCATTTCCCTGGTGAATGAAGCTAGGCTGCAGTTCTACAAAAATGGATTCTATCCACTTGCTCTGAGGATGATTTCCTTCCTTCATTACTAGCATGTGCCATAACGATATTTAAAATGAGGATATATGAGGCCATAGTACGACAGTAAGTGGGAGCTATTTTCAAAGAGTGTTCTTTCTTGTGGTTAAACTGCATTTATCAGGTTTGAGGAATAGTGGTGAAAGTGATTAACTTTAGTCTATAAGCATAGCTTGAATGGCTTATTTTTAATACCATACAGAAAGTTCGGGCTTCCATTTAGTTCAGTTGGATAGAAAGTACTTCTAGAGCAGGAGGCAAATTTTTTGAAGTACCCATTAAAACAGTTTTTGAAATTTTTATTCCTAAGCTGTTGAACTGATTTACTTATAAATGTCCTAAAAAATTGTTCTGTATTGGAGCTGGTACAAAACTCATTGCGGCCCTAACGTTGTGGAACTGTGACTGCCAAGATAAAGGGCAGAGTTTTACTATGAGCCCAAGCTAGTACTTGGCACTTTTTTTTCTTCTTCTCACTATGTATTTTTAATACTTTAGTAACATTAAGATGCCATTTAATTTTCTACTTTTAGTAAATACCAGAGCTTGAGAGACCTAATACATTTATAGAGAGGAATTACTGAATCTCCACTGAGTTCTTTGAGCTTTATTGTGGTCCAGCAATCTAGCCTTGTGATATTTTTCCAGTTTTCTATCTTGAATGCATACTGGAAAAGTAAAGGAAAAATTGAAACAGTAATTTAAAATGAGGTGCAAGAATCTCAATCTGTCAAAGCAAGACAAAGGAAATCCTTCATAATTTAAGATACCTACATAGATGAAAAGAATAATAGGGAAGACACTTCGGCCAAGCAAACAAAGGGTAGCTGAAATTTGTAATTGGAGCTGTACAAATTTAAATAGAAAACTGGGAATAAGCTTATAAATTTGAGTTGTGGTAGTCAGGCAGTGGACCAGGTAACTAGGAACCGTCCTAGATTCTTGTATTAGAAATCTTAGTTGAAGTATGCTGTTTTTATACCAAACCTCAACAATCAGTTTTGGATTGGAAGAAGAAACTAACTTAGGAAATCTTAAAAGTAGGAACGAATTAAGACTAGTTTTTTTTGGCCAGTTACAGTAGACTATGTACATTCTGCGAGCATAGTTGAGGCAATCGTACTTTTTTTCTGAACTTTCCACTATGCAAGGGAGTGTTTGCACTTGCCCTGCTTTTTTTTTTTTTTTTTAAAGGGGATTATGTTAATCCCTCTCTTTTATGAATATCTTGTTTTGTTTGATGAACTTAAACTTTCTAGTTTTTCTTCTTCCTAAAAAATGAACTGTGAGAGGAATACATTAATCTCAATTATGAATTAAGTAGAGGTAGGTTAATGTATTTATAGTTAGTGGTCACTTTAATCTTTCTTCTGAAAATTGTCAAAGTCTTTGAAAATAGACTGTGACTGCTGACAGTGTATTTACCAGTTAAAATATTTGATAAAACATCTGATCTGTATTTTGGGCAGGAGCACACTTTGTGTTCACTACCTAGTTGTAAATATTGGCAACTACTTAAAATTGTGAAGAATTGTATCTCATAAAGATACTCATAAAGAGTATTTTTATACTATTTGTGCTAGTATTAGCAATGCTTTTACCTTCAATTGATTGATTGTGTGAATGAATGAGTAGTTTGGTGAATATCAGGGAATTTAATCAGTGAGATTCATTTGCAGAGGCTTTATACTTTCTTCTGTCTTTGCAGACTAATAGCTTATGCCTTGCTGCAGATTATAGGGGTACTATAGATGTATAGAGGGACATCTAATGGAGATGTGACAGATCCGAAGTGCTCTGTTAGGGAGATTGTAGTCTCAGGCTATGATACTGTAAACTACATCTTTCAAGCAGTTGTTTGTTATAAAATAAACTCTTTGTTCAAATGACAGAATGTCTGCAGAGATGCAGGAGTTTTTAAAACAAGCTCAGAAGAGCATAACCCAGAAGAAATGGCTTAGGCAAAATGACAGAAATACTTGGTTAGTTCCTTTTTTCCATTGTGCTAAAAGTTGAAATGTACTGTAGAAAGACGAGAGCAGGAGTTTTTCATCACTTGACACACAGAGATCAGGACATATAGTTAATGATAGCTTAGAATAGAATCTATGTAAATACTCATTTTGTTTTGGCCAAATACATGTGTGCCTTTAACCCTTGGAGCAGCAGTATGCAGCAAGAGATAAAGGAAACTTAAGGAATTAGGCATTTTTTTGTCCCTGGGTTACACCTCTATTCCCTCTAATGCACGTTTAGAGTTTGGTGTGCAGAAGGGCAATGATTCCCTCTTGCTATCAGTGCTGCACGTAATCTATTGCATTAATCAGCCAGCTAGTGTGAAATGCATGGGGAGTGATTATACTATCATACACAATACAATCAGCATGAAGCACTTGTCAAGACCAATACATCAAAGTTTAATTCAGTAATAGAATGAATTAGAGCAAAATGAAACATGCTCTTCTGCAAGAAACAGCAACCATCGAAAGCGTGTTTTTTTTTCTGAGGGCTACACAGAGAAACTAGAATGCATTAAGGAATTGTTTTTATGAATAAAATTGCAACTTGAATCCAACTGAATGCTGAGAGTACTTTTCCTTGGGTTTCTTATCGAGAAGAAAACAGCACTGAATTGCCTTGCCTATCTCTGCTATTCTGTAGAAGCAACTATTTAATTGGAGCATTCTCCAGTGGGACTTCTGATTATGCTTTGTTCTAATGGAGATCTCTCCGTGCCTGGAGGAGGGAGGTGGCTTTGCCAGTCATTCTGAAGGCGCTTGTCCTTTTCATTGAGAAACAGTAAATACTGTATGCTATCTTCTTTGAGGTTTCCAAGTGGCTGTCCCAGTTAAAGTGTGTATGTATTAAAAAACAGATGTAAACCACTCCAAAAATCTTTTGCTCAGACTTCTACTTTAAAGGAGTCATAGGTTCTGTCTACTAGTGTTGTTTCTATTCTGACACTTCAAATGCTGAAAAGCAATGTTTTTGTAATAGAATTGATTAGGCCCAAGTGGCAAGTGTGCAGCAAGTGCTGGAGCTGATTTCTGTGTTGCACAAAGGGAATGATCTTGATTACTTGGCTCCGTTTTCTTTGAAATGATCAAACACTACTAACCTGGTAGGTTATGAGTTTTTACTTTTTAAGAAAGAGATGTGCATTAATGGGAAGAGCAAAGACATGTCACAGTAGATGTGTGCCTTTCTTGCATTTTTAATTTTGCAAATGAATGAATTGATCCTATTAAATGTAAAAATCCAAAGCAAGTGCCAAGTCTTAGCCATTGATAACACCGATATTGTAGATGAAGAAGTGCTGACCCAAGCTTAGCTACCCAGCAGTCCTGAGAAGGCAGCATAATATTTCTGGAAGAGCAGATTTCTTGGGAAGACTGCAATCAAAACAATCACAGAATTGTACACTGGATCTTCAGTCACAGTTGGTGTCCTAGCCGCCTGCTAAAATTGTTTCCATCGCTGCCTTCCCATTTACTACAGCAAGAGTAAAACACAGTGGGATTTATGAAAACCAAGCAATGCTTCATCTCTCAGGAAAGTCTGTGTACATTCCTTGCACTTCCTTTGGCTTCATGAATACATGGATACACAGAATGTGTAGTTACAACACCTACTTTACAAGTGCTGAATGCTTCTTAACGTTTTTCAATTTGTATGTTTAAATCCTGATCAGTATAAAGGCATGCTGTCCCTTTCTCCCCCATGAATTCATAAGTATGGATGTCTACTGAGAAACAAAAGTACTGAGAAACAAAAGTACATTCCCCTGTATGTATAAGGAAGGCATGATTGTGTAAAGCAGTAATGTAACCTGTGGGTTTTTTTTTTTTTTTTTTTGTAGTGTGAGGCATGCTAAAGATGAATAACAACCATGCATTTTCAAAAGGAGGGCAGTAGGAACCAAAGATCTGTTTTGGCAAAGCTGAGTTTTTCCAGGTCAAGAGAATTAGTGTTGAATCTGCAGTGTGGCAGTTCTAATATTAATTTACTTGTGAAATTAATACCAAATTGCAGTCACAGCATGTTTTCTTTTCCAGTTATCTTCTGGGGGAAATTTTTTTGCATATTAGTTGGTAATCGTGTTGCCACTGTGCTGTGAGGAGTTTTGTATTGGAAAGAGCTAGGTCACAGTCAAGGGATCCAAATCAGAACTTTACTTTTAGTTTAGTAGTGTGCAGTTTGGGGGTGGTGGGAAGATGTGTCAGCCTACTGAGAACCTATATGAGAAGATAGCTGGTGCCTGGGGAAAGGGAGACGGAAAAAGATTAAGCTATATTAGAGAAAAACAGAGTATGTAAACACAATCACATTTCCTGGAGGGTTTTTTTTTATTTAATGAGACATTTGTTCATCTTGCAGATGGCATTAAGTGACATCATTAAATCTAGTCAAACAGGTAAACTTGAGAATGCCAGGAATATGTTTCGGGAAACTTCTTTTGAGTATAGAATGCCAACAGCAGTTTCCAAGCTGAAGTCACTGGAAACGGATTTAGATACCTTCCCCACAAATTGCAAGTAGCTGCTCTTCACTTTTCCGTAAGCCTTACCTGTAGTAAGGGGTAAATGTGATCAGCTGTTTCCCCATATAGGAGCTATTAGGCAGAAAATAGAGAATCTCCTGTTTCAGGCCAGTGTAAGCCTTCAGGTTGGTGGTGACATTGAAGCACTGACTCAGGGGGGGCTTCCACTGAGCAGCATCAGAGTGAAATAAGAAGAATATCCTCCAGGCTTCTTCCAGTTGGCATGTGGTAAAAATCTGGGCACAAGTGAACGTTTTCCTGAGACTTGTCAGTGCTAGAAGCAGGACAGGAACCAGTGAATTGAAAGAGCTAGAATGGAGCAGATGTCAGGGGAGGGGGAAGAAATATGAATTCAGGCAAATGCGCACATGCTGGGGGGGGGGGGGGGGGGGGGAACACACACAAAAAACGCAAGCCAAAAAGCCTAGAAACCCAAATAGGCTGAAGAGTGTGGGGTCATTGGCATTATGCATCCTTCTCCCAGATGGTAGCCTTTGTAGCACTACAGGAGCTGAGCCTGAGGCTCTTTCTGTTTTCTTCTCGTGGGGGAGTTTTGTCTCGCACTCCTCTTCCTGCGGGGAATTTGGCTGTGAAAGCTCGGGGAGATCTCAGATGTGCGTGCGTCTCACCCTGAAGTCACCAGGAGCAGGGTGCAGTTGGACTCTATTGAAATTTTAAATGGTTTGTGTGGGGTTTATTAGAAAAACACTTCTTGTGCTTCATTTGCATAAAAATAGCCTGGTTTTCTGAGACAATCTCTGCCAACAATGTAATTATGCTTGACATAGTTTCTCTCTTATAAACCAAAGAAATTTTTAAAGGATTTCGGTACTTTGGAGTATCTCTTCCCTCTCCTGCTGCTTAGATGTACCGCACCGATAGCGGAGCTTCTGAAGAAGGCAAGTGGTTAGTGGTGTTTCTGAGATGTGGGAAAAAAGACTACTCATTTTGTAGGGGCGTGGTGTCGTTAGTAGCCTATGTTCCGCCTTGTTTGGATGATTCAGGTACTGACCAAATGTGCTTAAGGTATTCCACTTCACTTCTGGGAACACTGTGAATATGGTTACAAAGTATTAAATTGGGTTTGGTTTTTTTTTTTTTTTTTGTTAGATGCTGAGAGGTACAGTGTCTCCTCAGTGCCCTCAAGTGATGCTTGATTTTGCAAATAAATAAGCGTGCCCAAGTTAACTGTTCTCCAAGGCTTTCCAATATCCCCCATCTTCTGTTTTACTTTGCAGATTCCAAGAAACGTAGTCGTTCTGTCTTGGGCAGTGCTGATTGCACTGATGTTTAATAATAAGAAGCAGTTGTAATTTGGCTCTGGGGAGTGAAGCGTGTTGACAAGCATGTCTAAAGAAAGTCATATGATTTTATTTTAAAAGAAATTTTTAAAAATAGTATTAGCATTACTCACTTGTATGGCAAATTTCAGACATGAAAAAAACAACCAAAACCACTTGCTATACTGTATTTAACTACTGTGCAAGAATAATCTGCAGTAGTGTAGCATCTCTCTGGTGTTCTGCACTGTACTGTATCATATTCTGTGGTAGTTTGAGATTTCTTTGATGTTACTTCTCCATTCTATGTTGATCTGAATAGCAGGAGATTTGCAACCTTAAGGATCGAGCTGTATTTCCACTGACTCTTGTGCTGTGGCATACCACCATGTGGAGTTACATTAGGAATGAATGTAATGTGATTGCTTGTGCTCTGGGTATCTATTTTGCATTCTTAGTTAGCAAAAGAATACTTGAATGTGAGAATTTCGTTACCGTAGAAGAACCAGCTGTATTTTTTTCAGCCTGTCATGAAGATTGCGTAGTTTAAACGTATTCTCTAGATTGCCTGTAGCTTATAAGGCACATGCTTAATGAGCAAATGAACTGTTGCTAAACTACTTTTGGATGTCTTCGTGCTTCTGTGAAAGTTCACGCTGATGAAGAGACAGGTGATTTAGACAACAATCTCTCCATTTTAAAATTGTTGCTAGAGACCCAGATGTGTTTATGCCTGCTCTGCTATGTAGTCTTAGGGAGCAGGTTCTAAAGTGATGGTATGTGTGAAATATCAGCACAAATTAGCTTTCCTTTCAAGCTCCATAAACAGAAAAATGTAAATCAAATTTTCTAGTATAACCAAGTTACTGAAGTAATTGCAGTAAAAGTATCTTATTCCTATTAGATTGAACAAAACCAGTGTTTATTGGATCTCTGAGACCCAGATGTGTTTGGAATAAGTTATATGATCAGCAGTACTTTTACTGGGTCCTGAGTGTGGAAGTATATGTTTACAAAATACTTGTCTTACAAATGTGCTTCTTTGGTTTCTGTAATGTGAATCTGGAAGATACATAGTTCTTGTTCGTAGGAAACAACATTTGCTTCTGGTACAAAAATTAGAAGAAAAACTTGGGTAATTTCCTGCTGTAACATTGTGTGCATTCTTGTTTGCTTTTGACTTATGTTCCTGTCTGATGAGCCATACTCTCATACTTGAGAACTCTGAATTTTCTAATACAAGAGGCCTCTTAATGCCTTTTAATTGAGAAGATTGGCTTGGTACCATCTTCCAACTGCTTCAGAAGGGCCACGCCAGCTCTGAGATCCTGCATCAGGAATTCAGTCTGCCTGATATTAGGCGTGCCTGGGAAGCAAGCAGTGTAGCCTTTGAGGGGAGAAAAAGTGTTACAGTATAGAAGTTTGCAATTAGACATTGGCTGCTGCATTTTTAATAGAAAACATAATTTAGCAATTTTTTTAAAATCAGGTGCTCTGTGGATGTGTATAGTCTTAAATCCCCACTGCAAGTTGGAGCAGAAGGCCAGTTGGCTAAAACAGCTGAAAAAATGGAACAGTGTGGATGTTTGTCCCTGGGAAGATGGAAACCATGGAAACGAGCTGCCCAATTTAACCAATGCTTTGCCTCAGGGTGCAAATGCTAACCAAGGTGAGCCTAAACATATGCACTGACTGCAACATATAATATAACCTCTATCTTACATACTCTAGCCTTGCAGAACTCAACACTCTTTCCTGGGACAAGTAACTTTCTTGTTGAGGATTGACCAGCCAAAATTATTTTCACTAATACTATCCTTGCAGAAAGGATAAATAGGTGGGTTTTTGTGATGGGGCTGCAATCAAAAGCAAGTGTTTGTGTTTATTTAGGTCTTCTAACTTTTTATTTGGTCCTTCTGAATACGTATTGCATGAAAATTGGATGTCCTTGAAGTATGTCATGTAAAAACTTGTTGTTTCTTTGCTTGACTATAGTCTTGCATTCCTTCTGGTGTTGGGGTTTTTATTTCGTTTACAGTTACAAAGCCTTTGATAATGTATTTAAAGAGAGATCTGTTGCAACTGCATTAAACTTGAGTGTGTGAGAACCTAAAGCAACTATCAGTGGGATATGCTCTGTATGTGCAGTCTGCATTGCCAGATGTGGGGAGGGTGCAGAGGCAACACTGCTGCCTTGGAGGAGGTGTCTCTTCTTACTCAGTATCATGCTTTCTAATATAAAATGTGGTTATCAGATCTGACAGAAGCCTTATCCACTCCTCTTCAAGCGAAGATGACTACTTTGCTAGTAACAGGATACTTACCCGGGAAAAAACCCTCATATTCCTCAAAACTCTCAATATTTTGATATATATATCATATAATTCTGATAAAGTTGAAATTAAATACTTGGGAAGTGGCAGATTTGGACTTATGGGTTTTTACTTGTTTCTTTTTCTTGGAAGATTACCTCTGAAGGGAATAGACTTGGTTCATTTTTAAATCTCTCAGCTAGCTGGGGACAGAAGTTCATTTGACATACAACTCCTTACAGAGGTGTTTTGCTTTCTATATCTCATGAGGTTCAGCTCAGCCTGGGCAGGCTAGTAGTAACTCTGAAATGACATCTCAATGTTTGTAGACATAGTGCCATGTTGCCATAGGAAGATATCCAGTAAGGATTATGTCAGTCCCATGGCCTCAGTACTTCTCTTTCTTTACACTATTTGTATGTGTTTGTGATGAAAAAATCATACAGGTGCTCAGAGTTAATGTCACTTTTCAGAGAACTTTTCAGAGAACAGAAAAATCTTTCGTGTGATCTTTATCCGTCCCTTGTTCTGACAGCTCTGGGTCTGAGGATGAGAGAAGCTGGGAATGTTTAAGTAGTCGTGTGCCATATACTTTCTAGTCTGTTTTTAGGGAAATTCTGTGTGTGCTGTTGAATGTCCTTCATCTCTAGCTGTTCCCTCTACAAAGTCCTGTTTAGCATCAGCTGTGCTGGTTTGTAGATCTCTCTGAATGCAAAGTGAATGGCACGCACTTTCTCTGAGCTGTTGGGTAATAACAGGATGTGAAATGTCATCTGCGGGCGGCTTGGTGCAGAGCGGGGCAAGACAGGCTGCCATTGGTTGGGGGTTGGTGAACAGGCAAAAGACAAGAATATTATGAATGACTGATTCACATGTGAATGAGTAAAAGCTAATGCAGCTTTCTGAACTTGTGAAAATGACAGATTCATCGAACAGGCCCCATCGGACAGTGTTCACTCGAGCCATTGAGGCGTGCGATCTGCACTGGCAGGACAGTCATTTACAGCATATTATCAGCAGTGACCTATACACCAACTACTGTTACCATGACGACACTGAAAACTCGCTCTTTGACTCTCAAGGCTGGCCCCTCTGGCATGGTAAGTGGCTAAACCGGAAAGACGTTTCCATGACTTGCTGCTTTGTTCATTTTCTATGGCATTATTGGGGGGGGGGCGGGGGGAGATGAATGAGAAGCCTGGCAAAAAGAACAGAGGCTTCCTTGAAATGCTGGCTCAGAAGTAGTCCTTTAAGTCTGTCTTGCATAGTTTTAAAAACAAACAAGAAAGCCCTTTTGAGTAACTTAGCAAACCAGGCCATTGCAGACATGGAAGCATTGCTATTCCTCAATTATTTTCTCTATTTTAGAACACGTTCCTACAGCCTGTGCGAGGGTGGACGCATTGCGATCTCATGGATACCCACGAGAAGCACTGAGGCTAGCAATAGCTATTGTCAATACACTAAGAAGGCAGCAGCACAAACAGCTGGAAATGTTCCGAGCTCAGAAGAAAGGTAAATGTGGGGAAGAGAGAAGGGCAAAGGATGTGCAGACGTGACAGTGACAACATACTGGAGCTTTGCGTGAGAAAACTGGTTTTGAAACTGAAGCAGAAGAGGTGACTTTGGTCCAAATTATCATGGTTGTAAAGTCATGTTCTGGATGTCAGATGTTTTCTATAAGCTGGGTTGTGCACTGTGCAGGGCAAGGGCTCTGTTCTGCCCTCTGCAATATATCTGGCATGATGGGGCCTTTATCCAAATCAGGGTTTTTGGTTACACAGTGACAATACTCACCCTGTGTAATTTACAGGCTTTTAATTAGAGCTTTACTTTCGGCACATCAAGTGTTTAAATTATTTTTTTCTCTGAAGTATAATTTAGCTGAGCTATATATTTCTGAGGTGGAAGCCTAAGGTTGACATTGAGAGTAACAATGAGGCAAAGTATGTGCTACAGAAATCCACCAAATTAATCAAATTTGGCCATTTGTTCTAAGAGTCTCGTACAATGCTTAAAATGTTAGTATTTCTGCATAAAGGTGGATTGCTTTTTTCCTTGGTTTTTGAAACACTGGGGGTTTTTTAAAATGTTCTGTGATATTCCTCTGAGCACTATCCTTGGTTTTTTTTGGTTTTGTGTTTTTTGGTTTTTGTGTTTTGTTTTGGGTTTTTGTTTTTTTTTTTTTAAAAAAGACCGTTCTCCTTCAGATACAGTTTCTATGCCATGTGATCCTTGTTACCCAAAATAATCCCACACTGAACACACTGTTGTTAGGCTGAGGGGGCAATGGAAGAATGGAATGGCTTTGTGGTTTAAGAATGCATGTGGAAAAACTGGGACTACTTTCTTAGCTGCTACAAGAATCCCTTAATTCAAATTTTATTTTAGATCTTTGTTGCTACTCTTAACTATGTGTATACTCATGCATTGTAAGCGAAAATACCAGTGTGAAGTCATACGTATAAATTTTTCAAGTATGTGTGCAGATGTTTTCGAAACAAAAACAAGACAAAACGAAACTTAGAAGTATTTTGTGTTCCTACTTAGGATAACTTGCTAAGTCTTTTTATCGTTTAATGTATCTTCGTTTAACAAGTTTTCCCTTAAAAGCTTTGCAGCTTTTCTAGATTCTCAGACTAGAAGGATAAGATGGGAAGGGACTATGTCAGTGTGTATGCGTGTGTACCTCTGCAGGTGTGAAGGGTCTGCTGCAAGTGCACTGGTCATAATACTGCTCCTTTTCATTCCCAGTTGCTAATGCAGTATCTGGACGTAAAATACTTTTAGTAAGTTACTTTGCCTGTGAGCAGTTTCTATAGCTGTCAACTAATATTATACTATTAAACGTAAAAAGCAATCTATGAAATGTAATCCATCCTATCCCAAAACAAAGAAGTTTGCTTCTATGTTGTCACTCACTTCTTTCTAATTTTTTTCTCTTACATGTGAAATTAAAAAAAAAAAATACTTTTTTAATATCACAAAATGTGCTAATCTTCTCTAAGCAGATGAATTCTGCAGCTACAGCCTATTTTTTAGTTTAGCAAACAGCACATGCTTCTACTTAGCTTTTATTCATGTGACTGATCTGACGTCCATGGAACCGCTTGTGTGATTTAATGTTAAATGTGTGTATGACTGGAGTACTGAAGCCCTTGACATGATGTGAGTGAAGCTCATAAGTAGGCACAGTAGATTAAACAGAACGTAAGTGAGACAGTAAGAAGTCATGTGATTAATCCTTTTTGTTAATATTACTTGCCTTCTGCCTGTTGTCTTTAGTATATGCTGTTTGTTATTAAGACAATGATTTACTTGTTTGTTTTTCATATTACATAACAGTGATTCTTTTAAAAAAACTCCACCCTCCAGAACACCTCCAGTTCAGCAGTGTGGCTGTGTCTTATTTTGTAGCCCCACATATTTAAATAGACAAGAAGTGGGATTTTAAGCTCTGTAATAATACATATGGTTACTCAGAGAGATGGCACTTTGTGAACTAGAGAGAGCGGAGGCAGGTACAACTTAGTGTGTAACAGGCAAAGAAACAGAGCATCCATAATGGCTTGTATACAGTTTTTTAATGGTCACCCATAAAGCATCTGATCTCTCATAGTTCAGTCATGTGTATGTGTCTAGGAGGAAAAAAGTTGGGAGTTGGAGTCAAAGGGGAGCTGTTGAAGGGATTTGAGGAATCTCTAACATGTTAGCACAACCACTTTTCCTTCAGTTCCCTGTGGTAAACAATTTTTTTTTCATATTCTAACTGAATGGATGAAGGCTACAAAACAAAGTATTCATGAAAGTCTTTCAAATTTTTGAATGACAAAACGTGCTCTTGGTCCACTTGAAGGATCTTGTATACCTCATTTAAACATTTCATTCTTTTTTTGAAGGACCTGTCATTCTGAGACTGTTACTTCAATAAATATTTAGATGCAAGATAAGCTCGTATGTTATTTATGAAAATGGAACATATTTTAGAATATTTTCATTTATGATTCTATGATTTATTTCAGTGCTATCATATTAAAATGTAAAAGGGGTACTATAGTTGTGAATATTTTACAAAAAAAAGTCTTTGCTCTAATTTTTCAGCAGACATTTTTGGAAGAGTTACTATTATCAAGTAAGAGATTTCAAAAGACACCGCAGTTGAAATTTTTGACCCAAAATAGACTTCAGTAGTGCTCAAAATGATGTTTGTCCTTCTTTCTTTTTCTTTTTACGATTTTTAATGTATTCACAAACAGCAATGAATTCACCCTGAAAGATAACTAATTTCTCTTTCTAAGCAGAAGCTACTGGAAGTACTTTCAATTTTGTACTGAGACACTTTAAATCAGTTTTACTTTTATAATTGTTTTGAGGGTCTAACCTGTGCTCTTTTTCCTTCTCTCCTCCCTCCCTTTTTGCTGTCACAGAACTACTCCACAGAGGAGTAACCTCAATAACAAATCTTGAAGGTTGGGTGGGACACCCGTTGGACCCCATTGGCACACTCTTCAGTAGTCTGATGGAAGCCTGCAGGGTGGATGATGAAAGCTTCCATGGATTCTCAGACTTCACGGGTAAGGCCAAGCAAAGGGAGCAATCTTCTATATGTCTGCATTTACTAGAGGCATTTTTCTATCTTGCCTTTCTGAATCGGCTTCAAAGCCAGTGTTTTTGTAGTATAAGAACTCACATTTGCATTCCTTAAGAAAACACAAGGAACAAAAAATATTTTAAGTAAAATATGAAAGCACTTAAAAAAATTGCCAGTTAACTCATTCTTAAAGACAATTCTGTATTTCACGCTTGAAATAAAAGTAAGCAAGACTTTATAGCAGCAGCCCTCTCCACATACATTGCTCTGTGCTCTTTCTGAGAAATTACAGGAAATCACAGAATTGAGGTTGGAAGGCACCTTTGGAGATCATTTAGTCTACCTGCTGTCCTCAGAGCAGGGTCATCTAGAGCAGGTTGCCCAGGACTGTGTCCAGTGGGCTTTGAATAACTCCAGGAATGATCACTGAACATCCTCTCTGGACAACCTCTTGCAGTGTTCAGCCACCCTCACAGTAAAAAATTGTTTTCTTATGCTCAGATGGAATTTCCTGTGTTTCAGTTTGTGCCCATTGCCTCTTGTCCTGTCACAGGATACCACTGAGAAGAGTCTGGCACTGTCTTCTTTACATTCTCCCATCAGATATTTATACATTTTGGTAAGATCCTCCTGAGCCTTCTCTTTTCCAGGCTAAATAATCCCACCTGTCTCACTCTCATTTTGAGAGCTGCTGCAGTCCTTTAATCTTCTTCATGGCCCTGCACTGGATCTGCTCCAGTTTGTCCATGTACTGGGGAGTCCACAGCTGGACATGGCACTCCAGGTGTGAGCTCACCAGTGCTGAGCAGAGGGAAAGGATCACCTCCCTTGACCTGCTGGCAATACTTCTTCTAATGCAGCCTAGGATATTACTGGAATTCTTAGCTAGTACGTAATATTTCAAATTGATGACAAAACACTTAAAATTTATAACATACATGGTCTATAAATTATCTGAAAATAGCGTAGCAGTATAAATACATGATTTAGGATAGGCTATGTATGCCCATTTTAATTTTGGTATTTGCTTCCCAGGAGCTTAACTGATTGATTCCTTATTCTCAGTCTCTTTCTACCTCTGTGGTAGCTTCTTATCACCACTTGTGTGGACAGAAACTGGATTTGCCCCTCTGCTACCTGCAGCTCTTATAATGCACATCCACAATCTTCCTAGGGTTTTACCTCAAAACTCGTTTTATTCAATTAGATTTTCTTCAATAAATTTCTAATCCCATATCTACCAGTTCTGGAAGAACTTTTAATTAAAAGAAATTGGAAATCAGATTCTTTGCAGTTGTTAGAAATAAAACAGCCCTTTGAAATAAAAACAATGTGTGTTGAAAAATAACTTCTTCCTACACACACATATGCAATCTACCAAATGCTTTCAGGCTTCTCATTTGCTACAGTTCTCCATCTGCTTACATCTGTCCACTGTAACTTTTCGTTAGACTGTAGACTGCTACAGGTTGGAACAGTGTTTTGTCATGTCTGTAAAGTGCTAAAGGAAGTAGTACTCCTCTTTAAAGTAATTAATGGCTTGGTCTGTGTGAAATTTAATCTAAAAGTAGGACTTCTAGTGTTAACAATACACATTTTTGTCATAAATACAAATATAAAAAATAAAAAAAGTCTAAAAAGAGTACTAGCAAACACTGAAGTTGTGGGGTTCCCAGGCCTGTTGTAATAGCATCAACCAAAATCTATGCAGGTGTATAAGCACCTCTTGCATATCAAGGCTTTAAGGAGATACAGAAATGGGTGGGGAAAAAAAAAATTGATCTTCTGATTTTGGCCTTACTAACACAAAGCTGGAAAAACTCCTTTCTCTAAATTGCGCGGTTTGAAAATGAAAATTTTTTATTTTTACTTGAGTGTGTTATTTAAAACCTAATTGTTTTGTGAATTTCTGTCATGTGGAATTGGATGGGGTATTTCAGATTGGATCATTGGATCTTGACATTGCATTAGTAGTTTCAATAATTTTAAAAAATGAATACTGACAAAGGAAGCATTTGTAGATGTGGCATTACAGGCAGATTATGGTTAGTGATTTGCTGATGTGTTGTTCTTTCTGTGTCACTCCTTACAGAGCACATGGGGCAATGCAAATCTCTGGAGTACCAGCACCTGCCTGCACACAAGTTCTTGGAAGAAGGGGAATCTTATTTAATGCTAGCTGTGGAAGTAGCATTGATAGGGCTGGGACAGCAACGAATAATGCCAGATGGCTTGTATGCACAAGAGAAGGTTTGTCGAAATGAGGAGCAGCTCATTTCTAAGCTACAGGAAATTGAATTGGATGATACTCTGGTGAAGATTTTTCGAAAACAAGCAGTCTTCCTATTAGAAGGTAACTCAGTATAGATGCTGACTGCTTCTTTAAACTATCTTCGCTTACACAAGCACACAGAACTAGTGTTCCTGTGGATCTGCCTTACATACTTCAGATGTTTTTTTGATGTAGAACTCCAGCATGATTTTGTTTCCAGTCTCTTATGAAAATCAAACCTACTTCAGATATCACATGACTATGGAGATAAGGCGTCTATTGACCTATAAGCCTTGTGTTTTAGTTTTTATTACATTTTGTTCTTTAGATTTGTTGCTTTTTGTAATCTCAGTATCCTGATTATACAACCCAGGCTCACAAATAATATAGACATCACAAATATAGATGTCAGTGATCATCAACAGTTCTCAGGTAGCAAACTTCTGGAAGTGTTCCTTTTCTCCTGAAAAAGGGACTGGCAGCTTTGTTAATGTGTGAAGAATTTTACCTCTGTTCCCAAGTGAAGAGCTTAGATGATTTGCTTAGAATGGCTGTAACAGAAGTGTAATGTTTTATTTGTAGCAACTGGGAAAATTACTTGCCTCTGAAGCCTGTATCGTATGTGAAAATTTAAATATATGGTCAAATACCGAGGCTTGAGACCTGGTCTTGTAACTAAATTTTGACTAAGACAAACTATTTGTATTTGGGAATTAGCTGGTGGGTTGCAATAAAATTTGTAGCTTTTAAAAAGGCTTACCATGTAGCACTTAAGCCTCATGTTCAGGGAGTAGTCTCATGGGTTATGAGGTTATCTTTCTAGTTTTTGTATTTTTAAATGGAAGAAAAAACTTCAGAGGAACCAATTAGCCAAAGGCACGGTGCAGGTTTTTGAGTGCTTGCCCAAGGGATGGTGGGAAGTGTGGTACTGCTGTAGGTTAAGTTGTGGTGACAACTGTTATGCAGCAGTTAGGTTTTGCTTTCTTTCTGTAAGACGTTTGTCTTTTGAAACTTCCTATTTAGTGGAAGAGGTGCAGTATGTTGTTTAGGTTTCTCAGCTTTGAGTCATTACTTTTGCCCAGATCCTTAAAAACTTTGGCCCTTACTGATGATGCCATTTGAAACCTCAGACACACATGTGCGCGCACACACACACCTTGGGGAGAGGTTCTGTTATGGTGTGGCTGTACTGCTGCTTTATGTCCTTTGGACAAGAACAGCTACTTGCTGGTTCCAGCTATTAATCACCGTACAGGGATCCTATGGATTATAAAATCAGTTTGCTGCATCTGTTTATTGGTGAGGACACGTTATGTGGAAAAAGCAGGATTTCTCTCAAGTGTTCTCTCATAATTCTAGTTTACTACAGCGATCACTGAAATTCTTTTGTTTTCTTAGAGTAGTGAACAAGTGATAATAGCAGGAAATCTGTTAACATAACTACCTACAAAATTACTGTGGTGAGCAGTGTGCAATGATGGTCTTGCATTACTGTGTGCTGAGAAACCCGTCTTTCCTGCAACAGCTTCCGTTTACTCCAGGTTAGGCAGAAACTGTCAGCTCACATGGAGGAAAGACTGTGCAGTGATTTAAGATGCTAATCATATCAATTGTGTTTTTATAGTTAAAGTCCTGTAGATATAATAAAGAAAGCTTAATCCAATATTAAGCTGATTTCTGTACTGTTAATGCAGATTAATGCATGCTGTATGTAGCTACCATTTGAGTGGGAAAGCAAAACATTAGGCTGTTTTGCAAAAACTTATGTAATTTTTTGCTTGACTGCTAAGTTAACGGCAGTATATATTTTCATATAAATGCTTTGTCATGTATTCTTCCTGTCCTATCTGAGTTTCTGGCTGGACCACCAGCTGGCAAACGTACATGAAATGGCTTTTCATTGAAGTAATGCCAGCAAATTTTGAATGGCTTTCAACTTCATTTTAAATTATTGAGATGCACTGTCACCTACTAAGTCTTCATTGACATTTCCTCTGTAATCAGCCCCAGTCTTCAGAAATGCTGACCTGTGGAGCTCAGAATTTTTTCATGCCTAGTGATTTTTATCTTTGCCTGTTGTTCTAAGCCACTAGGCAGAAAAACATTGCTGAAACATCTTGGCTGTTTCACATCTGCTTCTGGATAGGGCCAGACCTGTTAGTTTGAACCGCTGCTGTTTCAATCACAGATATAACTTTGAAGCAAAGAAGTGTACTTACATGGTCATTGGTCCATTCATCCAAGTGTAGAGGGTTAGAGTCTCTAATAGTAGTAGTAGTAGTAGTAGTAACTCCTAGGATTGCTGGCTGCTATCTGTGCAGTAATAGTCCAGTAGTACTTACGGTAAGATTCTTATTCTGTATTTTGCAATATTTAATGCCTGAACCTTTAGTCACTGAAGTAAAAAACTATTTGACAGTTTTCCTATTAACAGGAATAACAGTCTTAAGCTTGCAGGAAAAATGTGAAAATGAGATTCACATGCACCATGAGCATTCAGAACTCATCAGGAAAATAGCTGCATTTAACTTCTTTGTTGTTCTCAATCCTGACACTGCTATTAGGAAGTCGAAATAATGCACTGGCTGCACTGTGAGCAAACTCCATTGCCCTAGCAATGAGGATTGTTTCCCTACAATACAATTTTTAAGGTCTTGTGGCTAAAATGAACTAACAAAACCAACTTTGGTGCAAGAATCTGACCTAGCCTTCTCTGGACACCAAGTCCAAACCAAAGTGTTATTTAAATTCCTAATGTCAGGTGAGACATTAGTAGGGATCAGCTGCTGCAGTAGTGATTGGTCATGTAACTTCAATTAAAGATAGGCATTTTTCCATTTTAACCACTCTTTTTTTTTTTGTTGGTGTTTTTTTGGGTTCTTTGTTTGTTTTTGTTTTTTTCTTTTGGTGGATTTGTGATAAAGCAGTACACACACCAACAGGGTGCATAGGCATTCCTGTGCACAATGTAACTACGTAGAGGCAAATATAGGATCATCACTTTCTACTTTTGCATACCACACAGGCTTGTTGAATGAGCCCCATGGAGCACTGGAACGATTGTCATTTGTATGTGCACTGGTAGTGTGCTTAGTACTGTGCAATTTACAATCTGTCTTGTTGTCTCAAAGAATATATGATATTTAATATACTTGTAATACATTGTACATATGTGATATATGTGCAATATATTTCACAGAAAACAGCAATATAACTTTGCCTTTTGTACAGCAAACTCTATCTCTGAATACCAATTTTAACTGAAGCTAAAGTGAATGTTTTTAAAGCTCCAGAAACTGGGGTGTAGCAGTATGTAAAGGCTGACATTCTTTCTCTTTCCCACAGCTGGACCATATAGTGGTTTAGGTGAAGTAATCCATCGAGAGAGTGTTCCAATGCACACATTTGCCAAGTATCTCTTCACCTCTCTCCTACCTCATGATGCTGAACTGGCATACAAAACTGCACTGAGAGCCATGCGGTACGTATTCACGAATCATCTAGAAAGAACACAAGTAGAGATTGGGAAAGGGGAAAAAGCTTGGTAATCAAGACCTAGTCTTTTTTTTTTTTCTGAAAGAGGCATTCCTCCCTTTAAGGAAAAATTGTCTTGGTTCTGTCATCTGTAAAAGCAATTGGTGTCTGTATTAACTTACAGTATTATAATTTATAAGTATACAATTAGTGTTTAGCTACAACTGTAAAACAGCATTGTCTCTTGCAAATCTTTCTAGAGTCCCACTTTTGGGGAACGTTGGTTTTATGTTAAACAATGACAGCTTTAGCATGTGCATTCTCACCCATGTGATGGTATTGGCAAGGAAATGAGGAAAGAACTCTCACTAGCAGTCTCAGGATCATCTGCTACTTAGCCTGTTTGGTAGGACTACTTGTTCCACTAGCCTTCTTTAAAAATTAATTCTCAATGATAGATTAGAATCCATACGGTGTGGTCTGAGCCAGTGCTTTTTTTTTTTATGTTTCATGATGAAGCAGTCTTGCCCTCTTCTGGGTGAACGCTGGGAATTTAAATGGAGTATGTCGTATGACAACAAAATGTATGACTTGCATCCCATTTGTCTTCAGTAATCAGGAAAATGGTGTTTCTCAGGGAGTGCTCACTGTGCGCTGACTTTATCTCAAGGCAGGCCGGATTGGTAATGGTGACTAAGAGAAGCCTTCTGAAGGAAGTTTCAAAGGCCTGACTGATCAGCAATAAATCTGTTGTCTGCATACAATGCACGGAAGAAACTGGTCCCATCTGGATTGTCTGGTCGCTGTCAAAAACGTTGTAATTGATTGTTGACAAAGAATAGCCATAACTGAATACTAAGAGCAATCACGTCGGAGATTTTAAATTTAAAAAAAAAAAAGGTTGAGTTTTTCTGGTCATTATTATCAACAGTGATTGCAGAGTGATTGACAGATTGCCTACATAAGTAGTGGTTTGCTTCATCAGACAGGTTGTGTCCTACTACTGTGTATTCTCGAGCTAGTTTGTACAAAAACATAAATGAGGAGAAAATAATTTTGTGTTCAAAGGACTAAATGGGTGGGCATGCGTAAGAACAAAACATAGCTACTATCAGGTCAGGCTAAAGGTCTGCTTAGCCTCTTGGGTTGGGGTTTTTGCCTCTGAGAGTGTCTAGTAATGGATGCTAAGGAAGGAATCTAAGAAATGTGAAGAGTGACCTTGCATGCTTGCTGCTTATGATTAGCATTTTAGGAAATAGATTGAGAAGACAAATGTGCATTACTGCTGAACTATTGAGAAGATTAAAATGTATGATCAGAAAGCTGTCTAGGCCATCTATGTACACCCCTCTTTTATTGCAAGTTAAGTCCATCAATAATCCTGATTGTATCAGATGAGAAAGATAGTACAAAATGTAGTGGGTGAGATTTTTTGTTTGGTGGTTTTTTGTATTGTGTGGTGTTTTGGTTTTTTTTTCTTTGGGTTTTTTTTTTTTTTCAGACAAGTCAATCTTATAAGATAGACTTGTGTCCTTGTATTTTCAGTCACTACCTTAAAGAGTTTCTTAGAGATTGTTTGTGTGGAGTTTTCCTCCTTAAACTAAACTACTGAAACCACCCTGAAAGGCTGGAATAAACGTCCATCAGCAGCTTTGCACAGCACACTGAATGCTTCAGTGAACATGATGGCAGCATGCCAGTCCTTTTGCACAAGGATTTGGGCTTTCCCCAGAACCTAGTCGTAAGGGAAAAGTTCTTTTCTGGAAGTTTCATCTCAATGGGAAAAACAAGCAGGACATTGAAAGATCCAAATGATGAAATCTCCAGTTAGTCATGGGGAGCTCCAGCCATCTTTTTGCATGAAGCTGTCACCTCAGCCAAAGAAGTTCCTTCTCAAACAGAGTTGTCAGTTTGTTTCCATCTGGTAAAATCACAGGAGACATCAGTGTAATTGGGGTTTTTCTCCATAGCCCTTTTGTCATCACTTTATAAGGCAAATGAGAGTTCAATCCTAGATAATAATCAGTCTTTCTGTATTTTGATATTTGACACTTTGGAAATGTGGACTGCTATCTTGAACTGTGGTGATGGCAGATTTAGACACTTTTTATTCCACGTCTGCATTCGTGAGCACTTCTCAAATTCTACTGAAGAAGATTCTTTACTCTTTCCATTCGCACCAAAGCAATAGTTCAGTGTATAAAGGACTCCTGATAAAAAAAACAAATGAAAAACTAACTTAATGCTTTGAGGAGGAAGAAAGAAGCAAACACGAAGGTTGAACGTCTGTCTTATGGTTGTGAGGTTGAATGGATCAGAAAAGGAAAACTTGGAGCATCTTTTCTTCAGTAGCAGAGAGGAAATGGCTGTGGCAAGGACAGAAATCTCGTGTGGAAGTTAGTAAAGGTGCTGCGTAGAAATCTGTGGTTGCTCATGCTTTTAGAAGTGGAGCATATTTATTTCTTCACTTCAGCATTTTTTAAAGCCCAAGACCCAGATAGCTACTGTCTAGACGTAAGTGTTTACTGTCAGTCTACACACAAGACTACACAGCTCAATGACCCTTGATGACATCTGTGGAGTATTTTACCTCTCTGTATTAAAAATCACCTGTTGTTTCATTTTTTGAATCCAATGTGAGTGTGTGGAACACTCAGTCTGAAATCAACGGAAGCAGAGACCATAAAGCCTTTCATGCATGTACGTCAAGTCTAGAAGGAAAGGGCTGTGCTATCCTTGATGCTCATTGTCTACAGTTCTGTGCTTGCAGCTCTGAAATGTATGGAGCAGAGCTTTGGAGAATGTGAATCTGCAGTGACCTAGTTGACTGCTTGCTTGGAATCTGAGCTTGAATGTTTATCTTAGTTTGGCTGATCCCTTGTTAAGCCTGAGTTTCATCCAGGCTTTGGGAGCCAGACTTTAATGTTGATGTTTAATCATAAGGTAGCTTTGCTAAAACCTAGCTAAATAATTGATGTTTGAAAGGGGACAAAAAAAAAGTGAAAAATGCTACATCTGCTCGTCCTTGTTCTGAGGTTCCCTAATCTTGCCAGAATTGCATGAAAGCCACCAATTCATGACAGCATTTCTTTTCATAGCAAAGGAACATAGAAGCTGGCGATGAAATTCAAAGTGACAAAAGATTTCCCCCAAACAGCCTCTTTCTTTCATGCTCTTTGTCTATTTACTCATAACCGAACAATGCCTTTTTGCATTAGGTAGTTGGGACTTGTACTGTTTATTGAAACCATCTAATAATGCATCTCCCCCTTGCCCTCTCTCTATGCTTGGCAAAAATCAGCTGAAGAGTTAATATGTATTTTATTTTTATATATTTAAAGCTGTAAAGAGAGGTGTCTCAGTGGTACTAGGGAAGATATTTGACTCTATATGAATCAAAAGGGAAGTCTTTTTTTAATTATTATTGTCATGCACATAAATGTGTCTGAAAATGTTAACATAACCTGCTCATAGTTATTAATGTGGTGTGTTGTATTTGTATGTGTCTGCTAGACACCCTACTGTGTATTCAAAATTACCTTTCTGAGGAAATTCTTAAAGATACTCTCATATGCTTCAGGAAGCAACAGAAAACTGATGGAACTGCATTTTTTTAGTAAGATATTTTTAAGATACACACTCCAGCTACTTATAAACTTAAGTATTTAAGTATTAGAAATTGTGACTTATGTTTAAATGAGCTTATTCCATAAGAAATATTCTACTGCAGAAAATAACAATGCTTTGTATTTTCAGTATTCAGTAGTTGCAATTTATGGAGAAGAGAAATCCAATTTCCTTTGTCCTCTCAGAGGACTTCCTCCTAGAAAATAACTTATACTTGAAAGCTGGTAGAAACAGAACTCATATTAGTGCTGATCAAAAAGCTAAGCACTGGAAGGGCTTTTCTTCTGGACATTGTCTACTAATATTGTTTGTTGTCTCATTAATTGTTCATGTCCTTGAACCATGCTTAATTGTATTGAATAAAAAAGCCTATTTTTGTTCATTCCTATATTTTGCATTGGCATTTGTATTGTATCTAGTGTATTGGTTGTATCTAGTGTAAGGGCCATCAGCTCAATCTCTGAGCTGGGCTGTCGTTTGTGTTGTAGTAGTCAGCAACAAACACATTAATTTATATTTTCTCAAACACGTTAATTGGAATTTTCTGTGTATGAATTGTCCTTGATGGATAAAACTGTTGTAGATTGACCCATGCTCCAAGAAATTTTTGCTTCAGGATTAGAAAATGGAGTCTGAAAAGTAACTTTAAAGGAAACTTCCTTTGTCACTGCTGTTTGGGACCCTACTATCAGATTATGATACATTATAAAACGCTAGGCCGAAGTGTAAGGACTTTAAAAAGTAATCATATTTGAGAAGTAAAATGTCCAAAAGGACATGGTATGTTTCAATTTATTGCAAGGTCAAAATTTGAATGACTTGTTGAATATCCCTCTCCCTTACTTTGAGCATTTGTAAGTGAAGAAAGTATGTTCCAAATATTGAAAAATATTTACATGTTCTCAGTCCAGTGGAGAACTACTCCACTTTCCTTCCTGAGGGCTGTGGTTTAAAAACTTGAAACAAGGCAGGGAAAAAAGCTTGAGCTCTGTGCATGGTGCAGAAAGTCTTTGCTGCCTTGGCTAACGAGTGGCTTAATTGTCCCATGAATTCCTGCAGATGCTCACTGATGTAGGCAAGTTTGGCAAATAGACTCAAGATTCCCCAAGAAGAGAAGTGGTTTTCCAATCTCTCTCTCTCTCTTTTTTTTTTTTTTTTTTTTTTTTTTTTTTTTTTTTGTGTGTGTGTGTGTGTGTGCTCACAAAGGCACACTTCATGAACAAGGTCAAGTGTTCTTGCAGCTTTAGTTTTACTTGTGAGTAATCTGACCTAGTAATTATTTAACAAAAGAGTATTTCTTCCTTATTTCAGGTTGCTAGTATTGGAATCTACAGCTCCTTCAGGAGACGTGTCCCGCCCTCACCACATTGCATCAGTTGTTCCAAACCGGTATCCCCGCTGGTTCACCTTAAGTCACATCGAGTCCCAGCAGTGTGAGCTGGCATCGACCATGCTAACAGCAGCCAAAGGTACATTGCTGTCAGTTATGTACTCAACTAAATGTATGCTTTTAATATTGCATGGAGTAAACAGGTTATAAAACTTGTGTTTAGAAATCCAAATTTCAGTCTGACAGGAGCTTGAAATGAGTACAACAAACTGAAGTGGTGCAAACCTGTCACTTAGTTTTCTAGCAGAGTAGTTAAGCTAGCTAGATGGTAGCCAAATGAGCTTGATTTGAGGCTGATGAGACAGTTTTTTACTCTCCTGACACACGATGTAGACGGCAAAACCCAGGAGTGGACAAATCACTTCTAAAATTCACAAGTCACAATGACTTTTGGCCATGTACTGCACTAACACCATCAGACACTAGAGGAGTTTGTGCTGTCTTGTATCTTGCATTCATATGTGATTTAATTATGGAAGGTTTCTGAAAACAAAATGTCTATAACTGTGAAATATCATACTATTGCATAGCAACATCAGGCTCAATTATAATATGTCTCTGGATGTTTTGGGAGAGTGTCCTGTTATGGTAATTCTGTTTACACCCTGCAGGTGATGTTCGGAGGCTGGAGACAGTGTTAGAATCCATCCAGAAAAATATCCACTCCTCATCACACATCTTCAAACTTGCCCAGGATGCATTTAAAATTGCAACACTCATGGACAGCTTGCCAGACATCACTCTTCTAAAAGTTTCTCTGGAGTTGGGCCTTCAGGTATTTCCCTTGTTCATTACTACTACGGTAGAAGAAAGGAATTTGACCCAGTGTTGGTGGGGATAGCTCTTTAGCACTGAGGACCCTACCCTGTTTGGGGTCTGTTTGGAGTTTTTAGATTCTGTTTTCTGATACAAAGCACAATTGACTGGTAGACTGTCCCTTTGTGCCATTTAGGTGGAAGAGAGCTGGCAGTGGCTGGCTGCAAGGCACTGTTCTGTTCAGGGCTGAGGGTGGACCAGTGCAATGGATTCAGGAGTGTATGTACGACTGGCTAGAAAGCAAAATTATTCTGCTTGCCAGAAATGCACTGTGTTTTTGGCATGGCCTTGAGGAGTTTCTTACTATTTCTTCCCTTCCTTTCCCCTAAATAAGATTTGGTAGGTGCTTGTTGAATTATTACAGAAAGCCAAGGTCAAACATAATGACCTGTTTCTAAGCAGTGTGCTAATAGCAGCCCTCTCATATCCTTCATCAAAGTCCTTCACTCCGCAAGCTGTGGAACAGTCAGATGTATCAGACTCAGCTTGAAGTGTACAAGAATCGCAGATCTATTCTCAGACTTTTAGGAGGGAGTTTGCAGGCTAAAAGGGGACAGCTAAGTTTTATGTATCTGGAGTAGTACTACACTGATGAATCTTGGAGTTTACACAGTTCATTTCAACAAAAATAAATCTTTTCATCCCCTGTCAGGGAGTTCTTCAAAAAAGCCTTGCAGGAAACCATTTATTACTTTGCTTCAGTAAACAAAGCTCCAAAGACTTCTGGGGAAAGGATATTATCCTAGTTGCTTCTTGTGCTAAAGAACGGTACTATTTGCCTATTCTAGATGTTTAGAAGCTAAGGTTGCTGTGGAAATCTGCTTTTTTCCACGTCTTGGTGTTTTTCTGCTTTAAACGTTTACTTAAGAGAGAGAAAGATCCTTATGGTTAACCTGTGTGTCACCTCAAGTATTCACCAAGTGTCATTCAGTGGTAGCAGCACATTTTGCATGTCACTGTATTCATGGATACCCGTGTGGTTAATGGTGTTGTTGGAATATCTTCCATGAGATCTAGTAAAAGAAATACAATGAACCAAGACTTTCTCCTCAGTCCTAGGGTTGGGAACAAGTTGATGTAGAACTTGTCCACTGTCCCGGGCTTATGAAGGTGTTTTAAGAATCATAGAATCATAGAATCATAGAATGGTTAGAGTTGGAAGGGACCTTCAAAGGTCATCTAGTCCAACCCCCCTGCAAGAAGCAGGGACCTCCCTGACTAGATCAGGTTGCTCAGAGCCCCATCCAGCCTGGCCTTGAACGTTTCCAGGGATGGGACATCCACCACCTCTCTGGGCAACCTGTTCCAGTGCTCTACAACTCTCATTGTAAAAAATTTTTTTCTAATATCTAAT
>WHYT01018003.1:816934-853777 GCA_009806455.1 Tetrax tetrax | reverse complement strand
ACCCCCTCCTCGTCTTCCCTGCCTGTCTTTTCTAAAAAGTCTGTACCCCTCCATGTTGACGCTCCAGTCGTAAGAGTCGTCCCACCATGTCTCCGTGATGCCAACAAGGTCGTAGCCCTGCTCGTGTGCACGCATCTCCAGTTCCTCCTGTTTATTCCCCAAAGGTAGTTTGCTTTCCAGAAGGAAGATGCATAGTAGTTTTCTAGTAGTAACTCACAGCTGTGTAGATTTCTACAGTAATGCTTTTCCTACAAAAATGTTAGTGTTAGCATTGTCTCTAGTGACCTACAGATGCTTACCCCTTTCCTGCCTGCCCTGCGCACCCCCTCCACCGATTAATGGCAGTTAGGTTGTTTGTATTCACTATCTAGTATCTGACTACTTAAGACATTCGTGTGTCCTAGAAAACTTTCTCCCCTCATGTGGTGAACTGAGAAGCAGTGTCTTCATGGGTGTACTGTTCTGCCTCTGGTACAGCATTGACAAGTTGGTCTGATTGGGCTGAGGAAATGATACCAACAATGACAACTCTGTCATTGGGATCTCTGTGACAGAAAAGCCTCTCACTTTTTTCTAGATTTGACAGTAATGTGTAGACTCCTGGGTTCTTTCTCCCTATTTCCAATGGCAGCATGTGCTGTATGACACAGCAGAAGGAAGGCTTTTAAACTGGCTGGGGAAAGAGGTCATCAGCATGGCCAAAGAGTCATGGAGCTTCTCAGGTATATTCTGTCCTTCAGAAGCTTACTTGCATAGACACTGTAAGATCTACAGGTACAGGAGAGGCTTCTGTTCCTCTCTTTGCCTGTTGTATGCTACATCAGTGCCAGTATTACCGCACACATACCAATAGGTACTGCTGGCAGAACTGCTGAGCAAGTTAGTGCTGGTGATCACAGAATCATAGAATCGAATGGTTTGGGTTAGAATGGACCTTTAAAGGTCACCTAGTCCAACCCACCTGCAAGGAGCAGGGACATCTCCAACTGGATCAGGTTACTCAGAGCCCCATCCAACTGGATCAGGTTACTCAGGGCCCCATCATCTTGAATGTTTCCAGGGATGGGGCATCCACCATCTCTCTGGGCAACCTGTTTCACCACCCTCATTGTAAATATTTTTTTTCCTAATGTCTAATCTACTTCCCCCTATTTTAAAACCATTACTCCCTGTCCTATCACAACAGACTCTGCTGAAGAGTTTCTCCCCGTCTTTCTTGTAGGCCCCCTTTAGGTATTGTAAGACCTCTATAAGGTGTCTCTGGAGCCTTCTCTTCTCCAGGCTGAACAGCCCCAGCTCTCTCAGCCTGTTCTTACAGGAGAGGTGCTTCAGCCCTCTGATTGTCTTTATAGAGCTCCTGGACTCTCTCCAACAGGTCCATGTCCTTCCTTTGCCGGAAGCTCCAGAACTGGATGCAGTACTCCAGCTGGGATCTCACTAGAGTGGAGCAGAGAGGTAGAATCACCTTCCTTGACCTGCTGGCCATGCTCCTTTTGATGCAGCCCAGAAAGCGGTTGGCTTTCTGGGCTGCAAGTGTCCATTGCCAGCTCATGTTGAGCTTCTCATCCACTGGTACCCCTGAGACCGTTTCCTCAAGGCTGTTCTCAATCCATTCTCCACCCAGCCTGTGTTTGTGCTCGGGATTGCCCCAACCCATGTGCAGGACTTTGCACTTGGCCTTGTGGAACGTTGAGGTTTGTGCGGGCCCACCTCTCCAGCCTGTCAAGGTCCCTGTGGATGGCATCCCTTTCTTCCTATGCATCAACCGTGCCACAGCTTAACGTTGTCGGCAAACTTGCTGAGGGTGCACTCTATCCCACTGTCCATGTTGCTGATGGATGTTAAACAGGGCTGGTCCCAATACTGATCCTTGAGGAACGCCACTTGTTACCAGTCTCCACTTGGACACTGAGCCGCTGAGCACAACTCTTTGAGTGCAGCCATCCAGCTGATTCTTTATGCACTGAGTGGTCCATCTATCAAATCCATGTCTCTCCAATTTAGAGACAAGGATGTAATGCAGAACAGTGTGAAATATGCATCACTTGATCCATATTTGGCAAGTATTGTCTTTACTCCCCCAAACCCATGAATGAACCTCCTTCCAATGTGCATAACAAAGCAGTTTTACATTGGTGCAGGAGCTAATGATTGGTTGGCCATTTCTTATATCTCTTACAGATGGTGAGATCTTCTGTTCCTCTAGCCTAAGAAATTCTTATAAAGATTTGTCAAGGTTATTCCTTGTGGAAGAAAGCTTAGCTTTCAGATAAGCTGTGTAATTGACAGAGCCTCTTATAATTTTCAGACTTACTGACTTGTTGAGAAGCTCTCTTCAATTGATAGCACAGATCTTGGATGGATCTTGGACTGATGTGGAACTCCTTTTTAGGAAGATGTAGTTCAAGAATATATTAAGCAGAAGTGAAGTAGTTCTTCAGCTATATGTGCTACAGAATAACTTCAGCTGCTCCTTGGTCAGACTTTATTTGAAATCCTTGAGTCTTTTGTGATCAGTAAAGGAGGGCCTCTCTCTTGCTGTTCTTAGCTTGTCATTTTCATCAAATGAAAGGAACTTAATTCCAGAGTAGTTCATCAATAAATGTATCCATGTCAGGAAACTAGATATGGTATTGGTTTTTACTTTTAGTTAGGACTGTCTACACTGGCTATTATGCCAACTACACGTGCTGAAGGCCCTTGTGACTGCTGATCCCTTTGCAGACCACTACAGTGGGGCAAGTTATCAGAGAAGTCTTTCGGAGAAGTTGTCATTCACACAATTGGGGTTTTTTTACCTCCTTCCCTCCTTCACCAGTAGCAGAATTCAGTCGATAACCCTGTATTTTTCTCTTGGATTCACTCTGTCTGGGGGAAGCTGAAAATTTATCATGAATATTGGAAGAGTATTAGCCTTCAATTAGCCTGTGCATCAGTACAGGAAGTCACCTAGACTCCTGGCCATTGGTGGACTGAATGGGACAGACAGTTGTACTCCAAAGCATTTTGATTTGGGGCTGCCTGTTTTTCTTCCAGAAGGACTTCAAGCAAAGGCTGGTTCCATGATTTCCCATAGCCATATTTTCATATATTAAAATCTGTTGGTTGGTCCTTACAGATCAGCTTGCTTTCTTTCAGAGTGCTCCAATCTAGCACTTAGATTACTGCTTAGTTAAAATGACATCTCAGTGTCTGAGGACAACAAAGCTGTCCTTGCCCTGTAACTTAGGGTGATGTACAACCAGTCACCGCGGTCTCAAGGTGGGAGTGTTGGAGGCCAGCTTGGAAACAGTTATGATTGCTTATAAACAGACTTCTTGGAGATCATCTGTGCATTTGTGCTGCTTGACAATCTTTCCATCTTCTTAATTATCTTATGTACAGCATAGGACTAAA
Organism: Tetrax tetrax; assembly: GCA_009806455.1. Classification (NCBI taxonomy): domain Eukaryota; kingdom Metazoa; phylum Chordata; class Aves; order Otidiformes; family Otididae; genus Tetrax; species Tetrax tetrax. Next base: position 850,381 of record WHYT01018003.1, on the reverse strand, counting down.
GGAGGTGACAGGAGTAACAAATACGGGCTGCATGCCACTTCGAAGTCGTCTCAGGATTGGGAGGAAATATGGATTGAGAACTCTCTTACAAATGCTGCCAATTCCAAATTGTTTTAGGAGTGCATTTTTTTTTGAGTTTAATATGTAAAGATCATTGCTGAGAGCAGTGTGATTGACCTATTACTCTATTTAATTGGTACAAATAATAACACCACAGTATGATGATTGATATTGTAAGGGGAAAACAATTTGCTTTCTTCATCAAGATGTCTGTGGGGTCTCTCCAGGTTGCTGGAGCAAACTTTACATGTGATTTCCATGCAGTATTTGTTTTAACAAATAAACATATTTGCCCATGTTTTGAGAAACAACGTAGGCAATAACTGCAAGTGATGTAAAATAGGGGCACTACAATCAAAGCTTAAAGTCCCTTTTCTAGGATTCCGGTGGTTTTGTGATGAAACTTATTTGCAGGGACTCCTTGTTCAGGAAGAGAAATCATTGCTGTGGACTTGTTAATAATATCTGATTATATCTGGAATTGTGCATATATCTTTGCAGAATAAGTGGCCAGTCAAATCACAGAACTCTAACTCCTGTCTGTATTGTTTAATTCAATGAAAAGTAGTGCATATGGGGGAAAAATTAGAGGGGTTAGTTTGTCCAACAAGAGTTGACACTTTACCACTTTAAACATTATTGTGCATAGAGGGAGGAAACATGATATAATTTGATTTGAATAATTGGTAATTGATTAGGCTTTTTTGTTCGATGGGGGGGCTTTTTTTAGTGGGTTTTTTTTCTTCCCCATGGATGAAACAGTCTCTCTCGTCTAGCCTTGAAGGATCTACAGTTGGATTTAGTCTCTGCATGCTATTCTAAGATAGCTGAGTAATATTTTTTCAAATCTTTTGACATATCAGCTAAAAAAAGAGGTAACAGAGTAGAAAAGACAGCAGGCTACCATTTTAAGCTTCAGTGTGTTTGAGCAACTTAAAATCCCTAATTGTTGGTATATTGCCTTGGTTTGCAATAGGATTAATTTGTATTTTTCTTGTGTTATTTTAATAGGTGATGCGGATGACACTGTCAACACTGAATTGGCGACGGCGGGAAATGGTGAGGTGGTTGGTTACATGTGCAACAGAAGTAGGTATGTTCTGAGATGCTTCTCTTGTCAGCTAAGCTTAGAGGGCTTATCAACACCCAGCGCTTAACGAATGTGTCCCACTTTGTTCATCCGTAAACTTCCTTCAGTGAGAAGACATCATGACAATGATGGTGGTTTGGGTTTTAGACACAGACCAAAGGAGAAAATAGCTGAGTAATGCAATTTGACTTCTTTCCCCTACAAGGTGGAGGTCTACATAACCTCATGGGAAATACCCCAGATTTCTTCTCCCTTCCATGATGGATTTGGGTTTGAGACTGCAACAGAAAAGGCTTGTGGTTAGGGGCAGTTGCACTGTGCCACAACTTTGCTTGCTCTGTAAGGCCAGGTGAGGCTCTGAAAGGCAGGTGAGAGCTGTCTGGTCAGCTGTGGGGGGAAGAACCGGAAAGGAGGTGAATGAAATGCTGAGGATGCCTACTACTATGTGGCAGCCAGGATCTCTCAAAGGCATTCTCATTCTTAAGGGTTTTTTTAAGCCTCAGGGTAAATCCAAGCTTAGAGTGTAATGCATGTTTGTTATGTGGCTATGACATTGTGCAGACTCTGCACTGGAGAGCAAACTAAATACCAATGCACCCATCGTTAACCCTGTAAGGTGAAAATAAGGTGGAAGCAGAACTTGCCTCATACCTAAGAGGACAGCAATGGGAAAGCAGTGAACTCGGCAGGACATTCTGCTCACTTCTGGGCTTTGCTGGGGATTTCCTGTGTGTCTTCATGAGGTGTCCCTTAGCTTCTGTATTCCAATTTACCATCTGGAAGATGAGCATACAGAATCTGAAAGTGAGGAGGAGGGTGTTAAAAACTGTGTAGCTGTGAAATAAAATAAAATTTTTTAAAAGGCAGCTGTGGTAGTGGGAACAACATAAGTTCTTAAGATAAGGAAGCAGTGTTAATTGTCACTAAAAGTATTTCTGAAAAGCATGTTTCCCTAGTGTATTTATTTCTTTTTCATATGTCTGAGTTGGATTGTATCCCATAGATGCTTCTTGAGTTTCAGAACTTCAGAGAATTGCTGCCTCTTATTCTCTGGAATAGTTTATTCTTTGCTTTATGCTTCAGTGGGAAATTAATGTTGTCACTAGCATGGGAAAATACAGCTTGCCTTTGTATGCCCTCAACCAGAAAGTGGTTTGTGTCTGCAAAATTTTATGGAATTCTCTTGTTTTATTACTTATCTTTGCTAAGATAATTATTACTGAAGCTATCTTACAGATATTAGTGCCTGGGTATTATTTTGTGCAGTTGCATATTGGCAAATAAAATGCTGGTTTTAATACTGCTTTAAATTAGTTTATATATTCTAATAGAAGTATCTCATAAAGAACCTATAATGTTATGCAAAGTACTCTTGAGACTTAATCAAGTTGGCAAAGCAAGGAATCTGTTTATTTAAATGAAGGTCTGGTGTACTCTGACTCTGCTGAATTTTTGCACATGAATAAGGGGTGCATGGGAAGCATCAGAGTCTCTACAGAGAAAATGAGGACCTTTGGGTGTGGTTTAGATGGGCTTGCAGACATGTGTAAACTGCCTCTAGAAGTAATAAGGCACTCTAGTTGACTGTAAGGTTCAATTTATGCAACCCATTAGTCACAATTTCCCCCCTCCTCCCCCTGTCAAACACACAGTCAAGCACATACATGCCAGGAATAAAGTGATATTATGGAAAATACCTATTTCAGATAATATCCAGTAGTTTGTATTGCTCAGAGTATTTCCCTAATAAGGATCTTGATGTTCAGATTTGCTACAAGATGAAAAGCCTGTTGGGAGGAGGTGAGGGTTAGGGTTGGTTTTTTGTTTTTTGTTTTTTTTTAAGGTGTGCTTTGTATTAAATGCCATGGTATTGTATTAAGAATGCCATTTAGCATACTTTCATATTCTTTTGTGCATGCGCTGTGCCTCGAGATGCAGTGAGAAAATAAGTTAAAATTGCCTTTTAAAAAGTGTTTAATTTGAGGGCTGCTTTTGAGTGATGTGATGGGTCCAAATGAGCCAGAACTTATTATCCTAATTGCCTTAAATAACAAGTAAAACAGCTCAGTTGTCACACCAGGAGATTTAGGTTTATCTTGCAGAGGCTTTTTTGTTATTCTCTGTGTTTTGGTGATTGCTGTAGAGTAGCCTGTGTTTTAGAACGGCTGAAAAAGGACCCTCTCTGGTTTAGCCCTTCTTGCTGAAGCACATCCACTTCGATGAGCTGGCAACCTCTTAGACTTTGTTGCAAATTTAATCTCTTGCTAAAGGTCTGTGTCTGCTAGGTTTTCAGTTGTGGCTAATCCTTTCTTTCTCTCCCCAGGTGTTTATGCACTGGATAGTATCATGCAAAACTGGTTTACACTTTTCACTCCAACAGAAGCCACTAGTATTGTTGCTACAACAGTGATGTCCAACAGCACCATAGTCCGTCTGCATCTGGACTGCCATCAGCAGGAGAAGTTAGCCGGCAGTGCTAGGACGCTTGCTCTACAGTGTGCCATGAAGGATCCTCAAAACTGTGCCCTCTCTGCACTGACCTTATGTGAAAAGGATCACATAGCTTTTGAGACTGCTTACCAAATTGTTCTAGATGCTGCTACAACTGGCATGAGCTACTCGCAGCTTTTTACTATAGCACGATACATGGAGCACCGTGGTTACCCAATGCGGGCCTACAAGCTGGCCACTTTGGCCATGACGCATCTCAACCTGAGTTACAATCAGGACACACACCCTGCCATTAATGACGTTCTGTGGGCATGTGCGCTCAGCCACTCCCTTGGGAAAAATGAGCTAGCAGCTATAATACCTCTGGTGGTCAAAAGTGTCAAATGTGCAACAGTACTGTCAGACATTTTGCGTAGGTGTACTTTGACCACTCCTGGCATGGTGGGACTTCATGGAAGGAGGAACTCTGGTAAGCTCATGTCACTGGACAAAGCCCCTTTACGGCAACTCTTGGATGCCACGATCGGAGCCTACATTAATACAACTCATTCACGTCTCACTCACATCAGCCCGCGACACTATAGTGAGTTTATAGAGTTCCTCAGCAAGGCCCGAGAGACCTTCTTAATGGCTCATGATGGTCACATCCAGTTTACACAGTTTATTGACAACCTAAAACAAATCTACAAAGGCAAAAAGAAACTGATGATGCTGGTTCGTGAGCGGTTTGGTTGACGAAAATGTGTGAATGGGGATTGGGGGTGGGAGGGGTGGTTTGTTTTTACTTGAGCCTGCCTTTGTATCCTTTTTAACTTAAAGAAACAGAGCCACACCGGTATTATATGTGTATAGTTATATTGAGTTTGCAAACTAAACTGTCATGTTGTGAAAGTTTGTGTGTGTTTTTTTTTTTTTTTCCTTTTTTTCTGTTTTGTATGAGAGAGGTTCAAAAAGGTTTGGTTTACACTGAGTATATGTTGTCAAGTGGCAAAAGCCCACATTGCTCTCCTGTTCTTTCTGTATACATTCACAGCCTCAAAAACAAACATATATTGCAATGGCTTTAAAAACCAAACAAAACACCTCCATCCTGTGACAAGTACCTCGAATGGATTCAGCTTTACTCCTTTGTAACTCATCCTTACATTTCAGCATATTTAAACAAAACAACAAATGAAATACTAATAGTTAAAAGGCTGACCACGTGGCTTTGCAGTGCTGTTCATCCAGAAGCATGGCACACAATGCTTGTGCATGTGGAAACTTAGCGACTGTCAACATACATTCTCAGGGATTTATCAAAAAAAAAAATTAAAAAAAGAATGAGAGCATTTATTGTACTGTATATATATTATAGTATATGTCTGAATATTGAAAAATATAACATTAACTAATTTATAAAAAAATCTATGTAATGCAAAATACTTGAAGCTGCAGTAGCTTGGTTTTAAACAAGAAAGAAAACCTATCGGAAGGACTAAAGTGCGCCTTGCTTCAGGGTTGGCTCAGGTGGTGAACTATATGCTGGGCATCTATGCAGAGCCACCTTTTGGATTGCATGGTTGGACTGATACCTATTTGGGGAAATTTTATATATATATATTTATACAACCTGTGTATACATATATATGTATACACACATACACACATGCTTGTAACAGGCACTATAGTAAAGAGGGACAACAAAAAACACACAGCCAGAGCAGCAAGCCTTAGCATTAAGAATACAGTATGCCAGAATTGGGGATCGTGCCTCCTAGCCTAGAAGACTTAAAGAAATATCCTTTTTGACACAAAACGCAAAATGTTTTCCAAAATGATTGACATGACACATTACGCCTTTGCAGTGAGCTAATAATAAGCTAACCTTTGTGCACAAATAACATATATATATATAATATATATATATTCTGCATAGGTATTTTGACTTTGTGCAGGACAGAAAGTTGTGTAGGTATGACTGTTCTACTTTTCAGTTTGTTTTTTTAATATATTTTATTTTCTCTAGAATTACTCAAACAAAAGCAGCCTTCTATCTTGCCTTGTCTTAATGCTTTAAAATAACCAAACTGGAGATCTAACTACCAAACTGTTCATTATATTATTAAATACCAACTTTGGTTACAGTATAGTGTCTTTACTTTAGCTGACGGTTCTGTATCCTTGTGCTTTTTAAAGCAGTTTTTATGTTTTGGTGCAAAAGTTGTCCAGTGTCTCTTGTTCCCTTCATTAGAGAACACGCTAGAGGTATGTTTGTAGGTATTTTTGTTTAGAAAAACTATTTCATGCTCTCCATTTTATTTATTATAATAGATAAAAAGGTTGTACTTCATCACCCATGTAAACATGCTCATGAAGTTGAAAGTAATTAAGATTTGATACACTGATATCAATTTATTTATGTAACTAAATCACTGTTTTATAAACTTGTTAATGATCAACAACTTTTTTGTTTTGATTAAAATTAGTTTTTTGAAAGTTGATTCTGCCTCCTTTATGGTGTCTCTTACTGAAGTTGAATTGTGTATGGATATTTCATAATCTTAAATGCCCAGCTTGCAACTTTGGTATGTTATGGTGGTAAGCAGTATGATTGCCACGCCCAGGAAAGAAAGGTTTTATTCCTCAAATGTGCTGAGGAATGGCAGTGTTCACAGTTGCTGGTGGAAGAAAACCAGGTGCATCAGAGGAGGGACCAGATGCTGCCTGTGACTGAAGCTATGTGGTCTGAATTGTTAGCATTGACATAGTCCCCTGGTGAGGTGGTAATGTGTGCAGGGATATGTTCCCACTCAGTGGATTATTTGGGTGACCATGAGAGTTACGTGCTGCAAATATATACAAGGACAGTTCTTGCTGTTCTTGGATCGGCTTTTCTAAATTTTTTTTTGTATTTTGAGCCATGCAGCTAACTCCACCAGCTGGTTCTTGCTCACCAGCTGACAGCCAACATTTCTGATTTTTGGATCCTTTGCTCTGTAGAAGTTCTGTGAGTTTTCCAGCCCTCAGTAAAAAATGGAGTACAGCATGGTTCAAAATTGAAGAGGAGCTTTCTGCTTTACCAACATCTTTATTGTATTAAGAATGTTACGTGATGTCATATTTGACTACATGGTCTGAACACCTTCACTTTCTTTTTTTAGTATCGTCAACTGAAAAGAGAATTAGTGCGCAGCAAGCAGCCACCAGAGATGCCAGTTCAACCATGAATTTTGATAGTGAGGCTTGTGTGAGTGGAAGATCAAGGAGAAAAAGGTCTGAATCTCTGTACAACTTCTCATGTAAACTAAGAGACTTTACTAAGGCTTGCTAGCAGCTGAGTTGTCCTGACCTAGTAGTACTAACCTTTGGTAGCTTCTGCAACTTCTGTCCCTTTCAAGTATTGAATCATCGTTATATTTTTGCTTCATTATTTTGTCCTAGATGAGTTTTCTGCTACAGGCAGTAAGGAAGAAGAGCAATATTCCGTTCTGCAGTAGAGTTTGTGGCTTGTTTTTTCTTGCCTCTTACAAATAGTTCTTCATTAAGGATATTGTGGATGATGGAGATTGCAAAGCTGAGGCCTGTTTGAAGACCAGGCTTTAGAGTTAAGTGCAGTTCTGATGGTTGCCATCTGCTTTTGATGAGCACAATGGCTTATTCTTTCAGAACTGATGGAAGTTTGTTTGGCTTCTTTTCATGACTGAGTAAAAATCTCTCTGTGTCTGCAGTGGGTACTGTGCAGCGCAGTTCCCACCACATTAAAAGCCCTGAAGGACCAACACAGGCTTGGCCAGTCTCTCCAGTAAACATGCCTAGATATATACTGCTTGTGTTTTGTGGAGGTAAGAAGAATCCAGGAATGGGATTCCATTAAAAAAAAAAAAAAAAAAAAAAAAAAAAAGCCTGGGGGCTCTTTTGGTGAAAACTAGTCAAATATTTCAAAAACTATGTATTGTAATTATTCTAAAGTATAAGGAAGTCTAGTCAAAATACAAGGACTCAAATTCCTTTTGTTGTATTCAGAGCTATATATTTGAGATACACAATTGAACACCACTGCTATCATTATCTCTCAGTGTCTGAGCGCTTTTCAATGCTCCTTTAGATGAGAAGGTTTTTTAAATCCAGGATTGCTATTCAGTAGTGAAGGGAACTGAGCAAGATTCTTGCTTATCATAGGCTACCATTGAATTTTCATTCTTTTGGTGAGTTGAATGAAATCCTGAAAGATATTATTTCTGTATTGTGAGACTCTTGCAGCCCAAGCAACCGACTTCTGACCATAAGTTTGTTTTGAGATTTTCTTTATTGATTTTACCAGGACAGAAGCCAGAGAGGTTTTCTTTACCCAAATTACCTTACCTTTGTCTAGGTTTTTACTGTTTCAGTACTTCATTTCCACATACAGTTTTCCCATTAGAGAAAACAGGACAACTTTTCAGCATGAAATAAAGAAGGGCACATGTGGGAGACTCAGGCTTCATTTGCAACTGAAATCCAAGACCACATCTCTCAGAGTATTTCATGTCTTATTCTCAAAATCCTTTGTTTTTAATACTACAGCAGTGGACCTAATCCTGGATTGCATGTATGTGACAAGGACTGTTTGAGAGACATTGCAGGTAGTGTTCTAAGGCTAGAGCTGCGATGAGAAGAATGGGACTATATTTCACCATGGTTGTCTAGTAGAACAGATGCAGCTCTTTCAAGACATGTGCTACTAGGTGCAATCAGTGCTTTGGGTGACCAGCAGAGAGTTCTTACAGTACAGAAAGTACTTTACAGGTGAAATTCTGAAGGACTTCTCTTTTTTTTTTTTTTTTTTTTTTTTTTTTTTTTTTTTTTTTTTTTTTTCCTCAATCGAAAAGTAAAATTGACGTCTTAGTGTTTTTAAGGATAGAAGATACTGGGTGCTTTGCATTAGTAAATTTCTCTTCTATATAAAATCCATGTTCCTTTGTTTTCTTTTAATGTCCATACAGTTTCCTGCTGCAAGGTTTCAAAAGTCTCTTGTGAATGTCACTTTTCAATAATGCTTTATTGTTCTATCAAATGCGTTTGAGCTACAATTTTCTTCCAGGTTTGTCTAGTAGCAATTAAGTTCTTCATGTAAGTGGGTATAAGTAACATAAGTGCATGAAAACTGAGGTGCTGCTTACATGGAGGGAAAACTTGCTTTCTGAGCTGTGCCAATTTAGATCTGTAGTTCCATAGAGTGAATTTGCACTAGAAGTAAATTTATTTCACTGAAATGCAAAATCTGTTTTTTTACTAAAAAAATCATCCAGCCTTCCATTTCTCTTTAAAAACAAAATTCCTGGTAATCAGTCTGCTTTTAATGCAGAATATAATTTGGAAAAATAGCAATATAGCTGATACCTGTCCTGGTTTTGGCAGGGATGTGGTTAATTTTCCTCTCAGTAGCTGATGTGGTTTGGATTTCATATGTGAAGAATGTTGATAAAGACACTGATGTTGTGAGTTGTTGCTAATGAAACCAAGGAAACTGCCCAGCTTTCCAAGTCTTGCTGATGTGCAGGTAGCTGGGAGGGAAATAAACAGAATAATTGACCCAAGCTGGCCAAAGAGTATGGTGTCATCTTCACTATATAAGTGGGGGTTGCCTGGGGTGGGCATCTCGCTCTCTGGATCCATTGCTCTCTCTCTCACTCCTTTCCTTGCCGCTCGGTTTCGTTTCCATGATCGCTGCCTAAGACGGGTTGTATCGGTCACTGGGACACCGGGTCATGAGAAATCGTGCGTTTGTTCATTTTGTATATTTTAGTGTCCTTATATTTTGATGTTATTGTCATTTTCCTTTCCTATCTTAGTAAACTGTCTCCATCTGAACCCACGAGTTTTCCTTTCATCCCAATTCCTCTCTCCCATCCCGCTGGGGAGGGGGAGGGTGAGTGAGAAACTGTGTGGTGACCAGGGCTAAACCAACGCATACCTTTGCAGAATTGGGAAGTATGATACACTCAGGTATTCCTTGCTTTGCAGTTCTGGCTAGAGATAAAGTGTTCATAGACTAACATTTTCCTTTTAAGTGCTTGTCCCCTTGAAAGTACACTTTTTGCAACGGTAAGTGGGAATGGAAGGAGCACACACCACGAACTGTTATGTCCAACCCTTGCCCTGTGACAATGCAAGGGGTAGTAGACACTTAGGAGTATTAGTGTATTACAAACTACACTGAATATGAGGTGAAAAGCTTTGTAAGATTTTTGGTTGGAGAGACAACAAAGTGTCAGGGGTAGCTTTACTTGAGAGAAGAGGTTGCTAGGATTTGCCTCCTCTGTAGAAGTATACACTCCGTACCACACATGTGAAGAGTCTTGCTTCCACTAACGCTTGGGGCCATCAGCATCAAGTAGCACCTAGCTGCCCGTTGAAATGTTTGTGATCCATCCTTACATGTAGTATCAGTACCCCTAAAGTTTGTAAAAGTAAAGCATTTTATGCTCCAAGGAAAAAAAAATCTGCCTTAAAATTGGATCAGCTGCTCTGTGTGTAGACATCTGCAATGTCATGGGATCAAAGATGTCTATTAACATGTATGCACTAGAAAGCATTAGTTATTTCTAAACCCAGCCTTGGCAGATTTCTATAGCTTTTGTGTCGGGAGCACTTATGACTAGAAAGTACCGCAGTCATTAACTGCCCAGGAGTCAGCTAGTGAGTAGTCTTTTACTGAGTTTTCTATCAACTGCGTTTTGTTGTTGGAACTTTCCTTTTCTTCCTCCTTAACCTTTTTGGTTTTGTGTATGTAATTTCAAGAGCTTTGTCTTTGGAAGAATGCTCACCTGGAAGATGACATGCTTGTGGTCTGATGATGTAAAGTGAGCAATGGAGGTATTGCTTGGTAACCATGGTCCATGCTGTGGGAAGTATGCAGAGCATACAGTGTGAGCTGTTCAGTCATGCTTGCTGTAGGGGCTCCACAGCTGAGACCTGAGCCAGCAGCCAGGGCTGGCATGCAGAACCAGCACTGTCTGCCTTTCCACCACAATGACCTGGGAATTGTGGGTCTAACCACAGAGAAGTCTTGGTTTGGTGTCCCAGGAATCAAAGGCAAATTACTGTTCATAGAAGGATTCTGGAAAGTTGAAAAATCGACAAGGGTGATTAAGGACAAAGCTAAATATTCCTCTGGTGAAATTACTGGAATTACATCAAGGCTGATCTTGGCAGACCCTTTTGGGAAGCCTGTTAGTTATAAGAACAACAGTGGTGAGAGAAGTAGTGCCAAATTCTGCCCATTCAATGGGCAGCAAAAATCATTTGGGGTTTGTGGCTGCCTGTTCTAGATGACCTGAATCTTGTTAAACAGCAGAATGACTTTGTAATGCTTTTACTGCCTAGATTTTCCAATGCGCAGCGTTGGGCAGGCTGCAACCCAACCAACCAGATGCATTACAAATGGTATAACTGGAGCCTTCTGTCCCCTCTGAAAACAAGAGGTCTGGGACAAAGGTTGGTCTTGCTTGGGCCATCTTGCCTATGTTTTAAGGAATCCTTAGCAGCACAACCGAAACAATTCAGGAGGCTAAGGTTGCAACAGAGGAAACTTCCCAGCAAGAGCCTATTTGTATAATGCTTAACAGCAGTTGTTCACTTAAATGTGTGGAAATTGTGGTTTCTGAAGAAAACATTATATCTTTGATGCCTCTTATTGGCACTTTAACCATGTTTAGTAGATCAGTATGGTAACTAAAAATATCCCTAAATAACCATCAAAGTGGAAGACATGATTGTCCTGCTAACTTTTTGCTGGAAGGAACAAATGTACTTGAAGAATTTCTTCACAGTCATGCTCTTCCTGCTTCACTATGAAGCTGGAGCTGTGAAAGGCAACTCTAATTGACAGCTCAGTGACAACCATCACTCCTCTCTGGCTGGTCTTGGTGGCAGAGAGGGTAAGGAGTTTCCTGAGTTTAAAAGCTTTTTTTTTTTTTTTTTTTTTTTAGCCACCTGATGGTTGATTTCCATGTGTGGTGGGGATGCAGCGGTAACTATGGGAAGACTCTGCCTGGTTACTCAGGATGTCTTTGCTCCACCACCCCTCTCTGTCAATATGAGTGTCTGACCCAATGAATACTTCGTTCTCCAGCACACTGCAATTTTTACATCCTTGAGGAATCCGTCTCCACTCCTGTTATGCTGCGAGGTCTGGGAACTTTTGGTTTTGAAAGATGAGTTTCTCCAACCATTCTCAAGAATCCAGGGTCTAAATTAAAAACATTAAGTGCTATAAGACTTTTGATAGTCTGTTTTAAGTCGTATTGCTTGCTTGCTACTCAGTCACTTAGGTCTTTCCTCTAATATGTCTAAATTGTATAATGGACAACTGAGAAGCCTAATAGGCATGTTGGGAAATTTTAGTGTGAGATGATACCTAAATACTGAAAAAGAAACTTTGACATTGCATTATGGATAGGTGATTATAGAGGAAGACTGTACTCACAGAGTTTTCAAGTTGCTCTGAAGCTTTCAGTCTTTTAAGGGAAGATTATTCTGTATGAGAAACTGTCGCACTAGCACAGTGGCTTTGGTTTCACAGCCCACGTTTTCCCAACTGTCACTGTATTCTCCATGTGGAATGATCCAGGACTTTTTCTACACCTCAGCAATTCTTTTTCCATTTCACCACTCGCAGGACATGTACATTATTATACTGTTTTCTTCATACTGGGCTGCTTTACCTTAATGTAGCAAATAGAGTTTGGCCGGATTTGGTTTGGCTTTGTCTGGAAACCTTGGGCCTTACACTGGTCAGTTTCTGCCTCTCAGAGATAATTTGGGACTATATATGCCGTTCTCTGTCAAGGAAAAAGTGGCCATGGCTCATGAGGAAGCAATATGGTGCTATTCAGACTTTGATGTCATTAATTTTGTGAGCATATTGACTTGCTTACACAGGAAACATGGGCCATAAAAGCCAGAAGATAACAAGAGGCTTTTTTTTTTTTTTTTTGTAAAAGGCAAAGGTTTTTACAGCATTTGCTTTTTCATGGGAGAGGACCAAATCACGAAAATGGTAGTTACTGAGAAGAGTTTGAAGTGCATCACTAAGCGTATACGCTGTCAAGGCACAAGTTCTCCACTCCTAGAAAAGTCCAGACAGACCAGACAGGATGATTTGGTCTTCAAGTTGCCTGTTGTTTAGTAGCCAGATGGTCTGTTTAGTTTGGCTGGAGTGGGGCAGGGGGGCAGATCTAATTGGATGCACTGAAATGGTACTGGCTTTATTTAGTCCAGTGTGAAAATGGTAGTTTATGCACCTGCTCATCCTGCTGAACTGGAGAATAATGTACTTCTGGCATGCTTGCCACACTGGCAACCTCTTGTGTGCTATCTCGTTGCTCGCCCTGCTTTACTTACAATACGTCTAGGTTATCTGTTACCAGCAGCGACCCTCAGTCTATGTTTTTTACTGATGGAAAATAAAATGAAAGACGTGTCTAGCATTTGAACTGCTGCTTGGGAAGTGCAGCTGCACTGATAGCTCAGAGCAGAAGCCTGATCTCTAGCAATGGCTGAGTTCAGGGTCTGAATTTGCCAGTGATTTTGCAGGGGTTTCCTCTTTGCTGCCATTCAAGTGTGTGCTTACAGGTGAGTGTGTTCAGCAGGGACTGACCTTGTGGTATGGGGACAAGGTGGGGGATGGGGGGTGGTGGAACATAAGAGGGTGTCCAAGCCCAAACATGGCTATTAACCGCAAGCACAAGCTTTTTTTCAGGTGTTGCAGCTGGCAGAAATATTTGTAGACCAACGCATGGAACAGGCTGGCTCGCTAGATGATATCCATAGCTTTGGTCTTTCCAAGAAGCATGTATGTCCTGAAAGGACGTGCTATGGCTGGGCCTGAGGACAGCAATGGGTCAAAACAATGGAGCAACATGTTTGTTTCTGTTCATAACTACAGATCTTGATAAACCATGGGCATAGCTAGCCCTGGAGAAACTGCTTGTTCCCTCTCTCACTGCTACTAAATGCTCCTCTACTGGGCAAATGATGATGAGGATCAAGCCAACAGGGTGAGCCCTGTGCAGGTTCACACAACTGTGAGAGATCACAGATCTTCCTTAGAGCCTCCCTGTGCTGGCTTATCCCATCCCACCCTGTCATATCTGTGAGCCTGAGTGACTGCTGCCTCTGTGCCTTTATTTGAAGTGAATGGTCTTTTGTGCAGTTCTTGGCTTTCTGCAGATCTTTCAACTTGCCAGCAATTCTGGTGATTTTCTGTTTGTAAGAATTGTGAAGAATTAAACTACTTATTGAGCTGCCACACTGTGGATTTATTATTAAATTCAGAAACTATAGAGTTTTGGAATTCTGCTGTAAAGAATATTCCTTGGCTTGTTCAGTGGGTCCTTGATGTCTGGCTTGTCCAAACAGCGGTGTTGTTCAGTTTCCTGCATTTATTTCACAACCATCAGTGCAATTGCAGAGCCCCCTCAATGCTACAGAAAGGACATAGAAGAGACAGGTCTCCGGAACCCGTAATTCCAAAAGACTAAATACATCTGGCTTTGGGTTTTTTCCACAAATTCTCATGCTATATACTGGATGAGTAGCAGTTCCCACGGCAGATCCCCAGCATGAAGACCAGATCGATTTTGGAACAGACGTATTGATTTAGGTCTCTGGATTAGCAAGATACAGGAGCAGATGGCTGAGTTTCTGTGCATGAATGGTTCCTGTGAGGTCAATGGTGCTCCTCGTTTCCTTAAAGTACTTAGCTAAAAGGGAGGACCTAGCAGCACAGTGGAGTGCACAGCCTGCTCCTTCAGCAGCTGGTGGGAGCCGGACCGTCTGTGCAGAGTACATCATCCTTGGGGTCATGGACCAGAGCTGCTGGGGTTGAGTCCCCACTCCCACCCCTTCCTGCAAAGCTCCACCGATGGGTGCCAGGAGGAGGGGCCATGGGGGAGACAGTGCTCCTCAAAGATTCAGAAATGGACTTGAGGGAGCAGTCTCTGGAAGGAGCAGCCAGGCTTCCTTAAACAGAGAAGCTTTTCATTTAGTTTCCTTTGTTTCCTTTTTAAAAGCTTAAAATAAAAAGCAGAACAGGAGTGAAAAAATAAAACTTAAACAAATTGCTTCTTGGCAGCTCTGTTTCACACTCTGATGTATTGCAAATGTATTCAAGGTCTTTGCAACCTAGTGTCTAAAAAATTTCTCCTGTTTACGGGTAGCCTTTGTAAGTGCCTGCTAAGGGAGGTTTTCAGACCCCCACTTGTTTACCAAACAGTTCATTATGGGCCTGCTGCAGAAGTGTGCGCGGGGAGGATGAGGGAGGCTCCCTCCCTGTGTGAAACTCCCTGAGCAGTAACACTACAGCCCTCAGGAGAAGTGGGTACTGTATAACAGCAGTTCCTTTTAAGGTTTGAAAAACAAATCGTAACAGGCTGCAACAGAGAGCAGTGAAAGTAGAGGGCTATGTCAGCGGCTGAAGACAAATTATTCTGTTGATTCACATCATTTTGGTCTACAGAATTGCAATAAAGACTAAGATCCCACAATTGCTTTTATATGTGCGTGTGTGTGTGCGTGCACACTTTTTAAAGTCCTGGTGTAGAAACAGATGAATTGTGCCTGTCTCTGTCAAGTGCCATATGTTTACAGCTGAGTTACAGAACACTTTAAAATAGGAGTTTATAATGGAAACATCAACACTTCCTTAAATACGTTGATGCTAATAGATACTACTGTAATAAATCCCACAGAGGTTTTAAGATAGACCTGTTGCTCTGAAAGAGGATACATTGGCTTCTGCCTGAAGTGAAGCTTGTCATTTCTGTTCTTCAAACCATTTCAATCTCCAACGGCATCTAAAAATTCCTGTTCTATCTAATACTTCAGATGGTGCCACTATGTACCAAATAATGTGTTTGATATCTAAAAGCTTTTCCACTTGCAACATGTGAACCAAGCCCTTTCCAGAACATGTAATTTTACCTATGCGTGTGTGATACAGTGCCAAAGGCATTCCAGCTTCTTCCCTACTTTTTTTTATTTCCTGAAATAAACCCCAACATGGAGCAGCTGTTCTAGCTTTTTGTATACTGGGTGCAATCACCAAACTCCTGCTTTTGCTAAAATTCCTCCCAGGAGAAACCTACCATCTTGTCATTAACTTTATTCCTCACCGTTTTCTAACAGATTCTAAGGCTTCTGACTTTCCTATAGATGATGGTAGGCAGAAGCATGCTGCAGCGTTTAGCATTAGCTGTGGCTAAAACCCTGTGAGCGCTTTTGAGCGCTTTTGGGCTCTTTCCCTGCTGCTAGCAAGAGGGGGCCAGCCCGGGCTGAAGCGGGGCAGCTGTGCAGCGCAGTACAGCTGTGCAGCACTGTGTGGCTGCTCTGCGGCGCAGAGCTTGCCTGCCACACTTGAGGCAGCAAAGCAGATCCAGAGCCCGAGTGCAGTGGTGTGGTCTGGACTTGAGCTGTGACCCTGGAAAGCAGTGCAGGCAGGGAACAGGGGTGTTAAACACAGGAGTGTTTGCATTCTGTTGGACATCGCTGGAGTTCTTCCTGGGGCTCCCTACCATGATCTTCCCTTTCTCTTGCATGAGGCCTAGTGACAGCACGTTTTTTCTGCAGTGGTTGTTTGTTGCTGTCACTTTTCCTTGTTGTTCCCCACGGAACAAAATATTCCCTGGCCCGGGGTGTCCCAGTGTGTGCCAGCAGCCTGCTGCAGCCTGCTGCCCTGTTGAACCATGTGGGATGAAACTATGTTGACTGTAGGGTGAAAAATTGTGCAGTATGCCTGAGGAGGCTCAGAGACAAGGCAGGGAGTGTTGCACGCTCAGGCGCTGGGGCCACACTTGCCCAGGGAACTGAAAAGGGGATCAGCTTGCCTTGGGGTGAAATGCTCAGCTGGCTGCTGATGGGAAGATGCTGAAAAATCCCTGTGACAGAGAAAACGAGGTCACTCGCACTGTTTGTGTCTTCTGAGCTATGGTGTGACTGCTGGTGATTACATCTAGGGCAGTAGAAAAAAGTCTGATAGCAGTGGATGATTGACTGCCTTCTCCCCTGTCGAAGGTACAGCATTGGACAATTCCTTTTGTTTCTTGAGCAAATTCTTCCTGCAAACCTCCCGGAAGCTTCCTAATTTCCAGTGCCCACCAGAAGGCTAAGGAGAGGTAGATGCCATGGCGGAGTGAAGAGCAAAGCAACTTTCTTCAAAACCTCAGGCCAGGGATGTGAGCTGCAGTGGGTACAGTGCAGCACAGGGTGGGATGAACGCAGGTGCCCTCAGCTTGTGACAGTGGCAGCTCTGTCTTTTCAACAACTCAGGGAAGGGCTCAGCTGCTGTACTTCCAGGTTTTTTTTTCACATTTCTGGTTAGATTTCACATCCATGTGCATGAGGAATTCCTTGGTAGGTGAGAGCACCTAGTCTGCAAAGTAACCCACATAGCCACCACAACGGCAACAGCTTCCCGAAAGTCTGCTGTTCGTGCACACAAATCTAATGGTTTTTTTTTTCTGCAGAAGATCACTACAACATTTAATTCAATATCCTGAAGCTCCATGAGCTTGTGTATCAGGTTTTCTTTCCAGACACTCAGTTTTCCCTCTATCTTCCCTGTCTTCTGCTTCTGTCCCACGGAAGGATGGCTTTTGTGGTTTAGGGTCCTACTTTTAAGTAAAACATTATCCCTAGGAGCACCCACAGCATGTGACTCAGGAGGCAACAAAAAGCAAAAGTTCTGCAACCAGTTCAGTCCTTAAAGAAGGCTGTACTTTTATGTATGGTGGGAGTTTACTTCAGTAAACTTCAGAACTGCAAATAATGATGAGAAAACTGCTGTTTGTATTAGACTAATCACAAATACAGCAGTAGTTATGTTACCTGAATAAATCACTCATTGAGAGCTGCTCTGTGGCTTCCTTATTGTGGTAATAAATAATTCTGGAATTTAAGTTGTCAGACAAGGGTAAGTGTTTGTATTATGCTGGTGTCTAAAGATGCCAGCACGGGCCCGTGTCTCCTTGCATCCCCTCTGCCTCCAGCACAGGCATGGGAGTCTGCACAGGAAGAATCCTTCCACTAGAAATTATGTGGTGCTTCCCGGGTGGCTCCTTTCCTTTCTGACCCTGGTACCTTTCCAAAAAAGGAGAAAGGCTGCTGCTGTGCCATATATTCTGGCTAATCAATCTATGTCTCTGCTGCACAGGCAGTATCAGTGTGGTAGTGTATGAACCTCAGATAAAAATAGCAATAAGATAATTTATGTAGTAGTTGGAAGGAAAGTTAAGATACAAGTTGGTAATACTTGTGGGATTGTTTACTATCTTCCGCAGAGTGGAACGAAATTGGAGGGATCAGGAGCAGCAGGCTGTTTAGCTTTCTGGCACAGCTGGATAAAAACAGCTTTATCTGAATAGCATTGCCGTTAGCACTAGGTTTCTCATTCATGCATTTTGGTTCCCCAACAGTGGGACAGTGGATGAGTTGGATCCTATTATTAACTTGTCTCAAAGTACCATGTAAAATTAATAAGCAGAGAGAAAGAGTGCTTTCAGATCTTGAGAGAATTGAAGAGTGACAACATGGGCTTAAATATGTAATGGGAAGTAAGCTGCATTCAGGGATTTCTATAATAAAGATAATGGAATCTCTAAATACAAGAGGGTCACTGAGCTTTTGTTTTGATCTTATCTACTCTGTAGAAGCTGCTCTAATGATGGGTATAGTTACAAAACATTGGTATCCCATCATGTTTACAGCAGGATTTGGGTAATATTGATAGGAACCACCTGTGCTGTAACCATATTCCCAGGCTGTGCTCCTCTGAGGTCCATTGTTAAAATGCAGATTGGTAATTCAGTTTAAATGCAGTCTGGGCTCTGCAACACTAAGTGATGCTTATGATGAGGCTGTACTGAGTGACTTAGTTGGTCTTCTAAACGGTTCCTGATGGGATCACATTAAAATCAATTGCTCAACTACGGCTTGGCTGAGGTAGTTTCTTCAGCTGATCTTGACGTGTCTTTCATCTTGTTCCAGAAAGAACAAGTTTAATCTCTTCTTCCTAAACTATGACAAGTTGCATGCTCCTCTCAGCTCACCCCAGAACTGACTGTGGGAATTAACTGCCATTGAGCAACCCTTCTGAAAATAATGGTAATAAAATGCTATGGTTTGCTTGGTAGGAACTTTTTAATTAGCAAAAAGTAATCAGGTGGTGTTTTTCCAGAGTAACCCTGTAGGTGTGTTTGCACGACCTTTAATTTGCTCGGACAGCAACAGTGAAGTCACGCTCTTCTGCATGGACTACTGAAAACAGGCTTGCTACATGCTTACTGACACCATTATTTTGGTGCCTAAGTTCAACAGAACAACACATAATTTATCTCCATTCAATATTTCCTTTATTTCCACATATTTCTCTATGTTCACCTGAGAAGGAAGAACCGCTAAATTCACGCTAACAGCAAACGAGCTGAATACGACGCACACATATGTGTAACCCTGAAAGAGAAGGACCTGAGAGACTTACAATCATTGTGCAGGCCACATCTGCACAAACAGACCAAATAAAACAGTTGGAGTCACTGGAGAGCTAGGTAGGAATTTAGGGTGGGGAAAAAGTCAGCAATGTGATTATTCATCATTTGTCATTTGCAGTCGAGGAAACGGAATGCCCTCTGACACATCTGAAGAAGTTCATGATTTATTGGAAGTAATGGAAGAAGTATAAAGCCAAAGAGTAATATAGACCCCTGGGGACGTCTTGCTACAGTCTTTTACATAGCATTAGAATCACTGGAAATAGTTGGACTGAGATAAAAATCCCAGCAAACATTTGGCATGAAATACTTGAGATATGAAACTGTTCATACTTTGAAGTTGAGAGATTTCAGTCTTGTCTAGTATCCTAATACCAAAACCTGCTACATTTATTTAAAAATCATTCAAACTCTCTTTGACCCTACATCCCTCCCTTTTTACCAGAGGTGCCCCGGGTGATGAATGGCATTAGCTACAGCACCTCAGCTTTGTGGACCTGTTGTGGCAGCCAAGAGCCCTACTAGCTCACAGCAAATCACAGTGGGCATTGTACAAGGTTTGCTTTTGACCTGGGGGAGTACTGTCATCATTCATTTTCAGCAGCCCATACAAACAGAACCAGTTCGGAGAAAGTGGCCAGATGGAACAAAATACTCGATGGCTTAAAAAACCAGTTATTACATAGATGAAGTAGTCATTACGGAAATGTAGTGAGCCAATTTGCTGAACTGTTTTCCAAATACTATCTATAAACTTAATTTCTGCATGCAAGTGTAAATAAGGAGCAGGGTAACTTCCTAAACCAGAAATCGGCAAATACTGCTGAGAGGCAGCATCGCTTTAACAAATGGTACATGTACAGCCATTTGTGCCGGGACTTGATCCCACACAACCTGACACGTGTGCCATGAATACTTGCTGCTTTCTTCCTCCTGCTGCATTGCAGGTTACTTGCTTTGCTTTGTAGACCAGGAATTCCATGCATTACAGCATGGATGGAAAGAAGAGGAAGAGGATATAGAGAAAACTAAACCAAGAATTCACCTGTCATGGGTCTAAACACCAGAAAGCACGTGCTCTTAAAGTATGCTTGCTATGGTCTTTTAAATAGCACTCAAGCCACTGCAAATAGTTGGGCTCAGAGAAAAAAAAAAGTAGTGCTGGAGAGGTAGTTGGTGGCTATATCTTATGTGACAACTTCAATATTCATCTAAATTCTGTTTTATCCTTGGACAGTGCTTTTCCTCTAAATTATCACAAATGTGAGTTTGTTTTGGGAGTGATCGGCAATACGCACAAAAAAGGCAGCAGATCAGGCTTTGTGCATGGTAAGCAGGGAAAAAAAAATCTAGAGCTGGGAAGTTACCAGTGCGAGTGTAAGTCAGTTCAGTGATTTGAATGTCAAGAAAGTGCACACAGCAAATAATACGCAATGGTGCCGTAAGTGACATCCTAAGGCAGGAGAACAAGAACCACATGTCACTGTCAAGTAGCTCCCTGCAGTTATAAAATGGTTGTGTCAAACAGATCAGGGTTAAACTCAGCTTTTGTGAGTTGAAGTGGCAATCTCTTGCAGTTTAAACACAAAGTTCCTTTATTTTTTAAATGTGTTATTTTCATATGTGCAAGAACATGTTATTAACAGTGTTAGACCTGACTATCACACCCCTGTCATTATCTGGGGTTTTTTTTCCCCCTGTACCCGATAATTTTAGCAGCCAGCTTTGAGAATGAAGGTGCACGCTTTGGCTGGCTTTAGGCACCGCAGCTCCAAATTCCTACATAGGCGCTCAGTTCACACTCTGACAGTTTGGCCATAGGAATCATCAGCCATTTAAGCAGAGTTCAAATAGAGCTTGGCAATGCTGCTTATAGCCCAGAGTAGATACAGCTGAAGATGAGGAATGCCTGGTGAGTTTTTGCTAAGCGCGCTGCAGGGCAGACACATCTGTGTTTTGCAATGTCTGCAGCTGACTAGCTCAAACAGTTGATAAAATGTTCCTCTTTGTCCTTTGCCATTGACATCTCTGGCACCCTTCACAAGGACCTCAGTGTCTACTGACATCTCTTTTTTGTGAGAAGAGTGTGATGACTTGGCCTGTCTTGTCTATTCCCATGTTGTTCTTTGATTTTTTTCCTCCTCAAATGATAGATACTTGTAGTGCAGTGTGATGGCTTCCCAGCTGCACATTCCCTTTGGACAGTCTCTTACATGATCCACATGAAGCTCTGTTGTCCATTATATTCTTCACAGTCCCTCCACAGTGAAGGTACCTTTCATTATGTGTTACTGTCAGCAGGCTGGCCCTCAAGCTTCCTGCTGAAGGAGTCTTGCCCAGCTGTTTTTTTCTACCGATGAGATGATACTGAGCTGACAGAGTTAGCAATTGCGATGCAGTTGCCCACAGATTCCATGTCTTGGTCCCTTACGGGGATCTATGCCATGTACATCGCCTTTCAGTGCCTGCATGCTAAAGATCTCCCGGAACAGAAAAGCACTGGAAGGGTTCTGCAGAGACTGTAAATGAGTACATAGGTGGAAGTGTAAAAGCAGGATTGAAAGCATTGGTTTAATCTCATTGAAATAAACATTTACAGGTTTTCTGACCTTTTCCTGTAGATCATGTCAAGCCCTTCATCAAGTTCAGTGTGATTTAAAATTTAGCAACGTTCCCTTTAGGCTGTTACATTAAAGTCCAGATGCCAGCAAATGTTCAGGCTCAGTCTGAAATTTTCCACCAGCTTCCAAATTCAAAACCTGCAGGCAATTGCAAGAAGGTTGGCTGCACATGCCTCCTCATTGATCCCAAACAGGGACTCTGTGCGACGGCAAAGAGATGATGTAGTTTCCCCCTTACTGCTTTGAAGTAAAGATAATTTACTAACATGGCAATTTTCTGAGAACCTGCTTTTGGCACGTTTTGTTCTGATCTTTAGTTTGCAGACTACTTTCTTATTTACTGAAATGTTGTCAACATCTAGAATAAAGAAATATTTCTCATTACCTTAAATTTATACTTTCGCTGCAACATCAAATATTCTGCAGCTGCTCTAGTCTTCACTTGAGGCCATAGATCTCTATCATGATGACTTGCACGGAATCTCTTAATGAGGGTAATGCAAATAGGTCTTTAGGAAACCAGCTTTGACTTTGGTCAAGGAGGTAGGTCAGAATTTAGGACTATGTTTTGGAGGAACAGCTAATATCGCTGCAGGCCTAGGGACAGGAGTGAACATGTTTCAGCCACCTGCCTACTGTGCTCCTTCTGGTTCGTGCTAGAAGGGAAGGAGTCTCCCAGAGCCTGAATTACAGTTGCCCAGCCCCGAACACCTCTGACTAATAGCACTGTTTGTCATCACTGTTTTGCTATGCATTTGTAGCCCCAGCTCTGACTCCATCCTCTGTTTCTGCCCTGTAATTTGCTTCAGGTCCTACACGAGGCCAGATCCTTACCCTAGGCTCAAAGCATACTTCTTTTCTAGTCAACAAGTGTCCTTTTTCCACTGTGTGGTCTTTCTAAAGCAGCTTTTGAGGGACTGGAAGAAAGACTAGAAACACTCTCTAGATAGATGCAATTATTCAGCGTCCTGCTGAAATTTTGTCCAAATGCTCAGATTTGTAACACTTAATGATGTAATTCTTGTGTTTACCATGTCATTTATGGTTTAGACAGCCATGGTGTATCTTTCTTAGCCACCAGCCAGCCTCAGGCCTGTCTCAGGCACCGTAGTTGTTTTGGATAACCCTGTGAATCCTGCTTCTGCTCTCAGCTCGTATGCAGGAGCGAGGCAAGCAGGGGTTCATCCTGTGCTCACGCCTTGCTTGAGTGCATGTCATTAAAAGGAATGCAATAATGCAGTGTGTTTATTATTGTTAATAATTTGCTAGTAAAAAGTTCAGAATTTTTTTTAACCTAATCAGATCTTTTTATTGGATGTAGAAACAGATGCAGTTGAGCGTCTCTCCTTAAAAGTGGAGAGATAAGGATGGTTGAGACAGCAAGGCAGGAAAAGGGTTCATGGATTCTTCAAATGGCCATGCTGCTTAGAGATAGCAACCCAATCCCAAATCTGCGATCCAAGTCCCACCACCCCTCCCCTGCCTGAAAGTTTCAAGAGTTTGGAGTTTCTGTGTGGGTGTTGCCCCTTGGCTGCTCCTGTAACTTCAGGGTTACGGGAAAATCACACTGATACACTCAGCTGGTGCCTCTTGCACATCCTGTGTTTCTTCAGACTTCCCCATTCTCTTTCCTTCTTTTTCCACCTGCTCACCCCGTCCAGCACTGCACACGCTATTCCGAGGCTGCAAACCGTGCTATGCCGGGCCGCCCTGCACCCTGGGGTTTTTCTCCTTGCCCATGATCAGAAGCCTTTGCTGGAGCTGAGCTTTCTCGCTGAACACCTTACCTGAGCTATAAAGCTATGTGGCAATGTAGGAAACTTTCCAAAATCAGACGTGTTTTTAAACCCTTTGAATTTCATATGAGAATGAATCATAGAAAGAGTCATTCTCTTCTCATGATGAATAGGGAACTGTATTAAATTTGGGAAGCAAAATGATTTGTAAAGCAACTTTTTTTTTCATGTTAAGACATCCACCCTAAGCTTTCTCAACTCCCCCTATGCCTTTTTTTCCTAATTTTGAGAAAAAGACAGCTCTCCTCCATACAAAGAATGAAATGAAGCAACTTGTTCTGGGGTAAAATTAAGCATTTTGAACCACGGTGAACTCTCCCTTGCCAAAAAGCAGATAAACTGCTCTAGTTTGAATCATAACAAAAAATGTGTTCTTGGAGTCACCAACAAACCGAGTCAATCCATTATTCACACAGCTTGAGGGAAAGACCTGCTTTGAATCAAGGCCTGGAAAATGAACTTGATGTTGCATTTGACTTTGCTGATCCTCAGAAAGGGAAGACACTTGAGTCAGCTACAGATTGGTGATGTCCTGAAGCACCCAGCGAAACGTGGTGGGGCACAAAGTGTGACGAGGTGGCCTCAGGCACAGGCCTGTGTGGATGACAGAACCGGAGTGCCTTTATAAACCGCTATCTGAACGGTCTGCCACAGCAACCTCCATTTTCTCTGCCTGGGTGCAGGGGAGCCGTAAGTGTGGTGCTCTTCCCTGGAGGCGATGATCATTACCTCAGCAACACTCTCAGTTGCACTTATTTTTGGAGCAAATGACCCAAGGTAGCTCATCTGAACCAAGCTTACCATGTGCCAGAGTGTTGCATTCAATTATTAGGCTGGAGCCTGCTGCTTTACTTTCCCAGTTTTATTAATTTCTGTGTATATTGCTGTTGGCTGTGCTTCTCAATAGCTGGTGTTTTCTGTGCTACAGATGGAAAATAGGCACACACAAGGAGCTGTCTTCAAATAAAAGCCTTGAGGGGCCTGAACTTGAGAGCATTAGTGTGCACTTGTGTTGTGCCACCAAGTGCAGATGGCAATTTAAAAGCATCTGCACCTCTGTTTCACAAGGGCTGTATTCAAGGACTTTCCTAAGTGATGTGAAAAAAAGTAGACATGGCAGGAAACTGAGCTGCTCAAGAAGCTCCTTACTATTGATGTCTCCCACTAAACAGGAGAGCATCTAGGTCATGTAATTGCTTTGATTATAGAATTATAAAATGATTTGGTTTGGAATGGACCTTAAAGATCATTCCAACTCCTCTGCCACGGGCAGTGACACCTTCACTAGACTAACTTAGAATCATAGAATGATTAGAGTTGGAAGGGACCTTCAAGGGTCATCTAGTCCACCCCCCCTGCAAGAAGCAGGGACATCCCTGACTAGATCAGGTTGCTCAGAGCCTCATCCAGCCTGGCCTTGAACGTTTCCAGGGATAACTTGCTCAAAGCCCCATCCAACCTGGCCTTCAACACTTCCAGGGATGGGGCGTCCCCAGCTTCAATGGGCAACCTGCTCCAGTACCTCACCACCCTCACGGTAAAGAATGTCTTAGAATCATAGAATGGTTTGAGTTGGAAGAAACCTGTAAAGGACATCTAATCCAACCCCCCTGCAAGGACCAGGGACATCCCTGACTAGATCAGGTTGCTCAGAGCCTCATCCAACCTGGCCTTGAACGTTTCCAAGGATGGGGCATCCACCACCTCTCTGGGCAACCTGCTCCAGTATTCCACAACCCTCATTGTAAATTTTTTTTTTCCTGTGTAAAGTATGAACCTACCTCCTTCTACTTTAGAAGAATTACCCCTTGTCCTATGGCAACAGGCTGTGCTGAAGAGTTTCTCCCTGTCTTTCCTGTAGGTCCCGTTGAGGTAGTGGAAGGCTGCTATAAGGTCTCTGCAGAGCCTTCTCTTCTCCAGGCTGAACAGCCCCAACTCTCTCAGCCTGTCCTCACAGGAGAGGTGCTCCAGCTCTCTGATCATCCTTGTGGCCCTCCTCTGGACTCTATCCAACAAGTCCACATCCTTCTTATGTTGGGGGCTCCAGAACTGGATGCAGTACTGCAGGTGGGGTCCCACGAAAGCGGAGTAGAGGGGCAGAATCACCTCCCTTGACCTGCTGGCCACATTCCTCTTGATACAGCCCAGCATGCGGATGGCTTTCTGGGCTGCAAGGGCACATTGCCAGCTCATGTTGAGCTTCTCGTCCACCATCACTCCCAAGTCCTTCTCCTCAGGGCTCCTCTTGATCCATTCTCTGCCCAGCCTGTGTTTGTGCTTGGGATTGCCCTGACCCATGTGCAGGACCTTGCACTTGGCCTTGTTGATGGGCACTTACATCTTCATGCTGACATACAAGAAGTTTCACTGCCAGTAAAGCAGGAGGGGCATGCTCAAACTAATGTATTTGAGCATCCTAGGAGGCTGGGAGGAAGCTGGGTAGGATCAGCTAAAAGGGGACTCGGTCTGTTTCTTGTCAAAAAGAGCTTGAAATGTGTTGTAAGGTCACTGTAGCTTCACCAGCAGAAGCTGTGACTGTTCTACTGTTTCTAGCCCCTGGAGAAAGGATTTCTTCCCCTGTCCCTGTAGCCGGATGAGGAGCATTTGGGGATGATTCTTGCGCCCTTTGCTCCCTGGCTTTCTAGGGTGCTTGCCGTAGCTGGGTCCTCGGCCATGCTGACCACTCTGGGGTGGCTACTCCAACCTGTGGCTCCTCACTCAGTGACACCCCTGGAGAAGGGGACCGGCTACTACTGTGCACACATTACAGAGCACTTTTAGGGTCTGTACAAATATCAGTTAGCCCCTGTAGCACTCGAATGATGTTGTTAACTGTGTATTTATCCAAGGAAACCCAACTTATTCTCCTGGCTCCTGGGAGAGAAGGGAGGATCAAGTACTGGAGGTCTGCATGGTCAAGGAATGACTCATCCCATTGCCTTTGAGGAGGAAATGAGACAAATTGAGCCTTTCTGTACAAAATACTTCCCTTTTTTCTAAAGGACAATAGGAGAAGAGGAACCCAAAGTACAGAAGGAAGGATGTAAACCAAGGGGAAGCAGGAAAAAAGGACGGAGTAAGACAGAGCCGCAGAAAGAAGGACCAACTGCCGTAAAGCAAAGATAGGGCTGTGAAAACAAACCCAAATCACAGAGGGAGATACACCAAGACATCTCTGGGGAGATGGATATATTGCAAAGGTCAGTCACTCCTCTGACAGCATCTTCCGCTGCACAGTGTTGTCCTCTCGTTCAGTATTTCTTGTCCACTGGACACCGCAGCGAAGGCAGGAAACAGCAAATGTGTGTGAGTTTAGTTATTCAAGATGCAAAGGTACCATGTGTTTATTCAACACTATAAGGTACCATGTGGTAACTTCTAGTCCAAATGTGCTGAGCACATTAGGTGAAAAAAACGTAGGGCTGTTTTTCAGTCTCTCTCTCTCTGTTGTTGTCTCTTACAGTTGGACATTTTTAGTTAACAAAGCATGGGCTGTAGAGCAGAAACTACATAATTTTTTGAGGCTAAAACCCTGTCACCTACAAAATGAACAAGGTTTATTAGAAATGCAGAGTCTTGCATGGGGCTTGTTTTTTGATCCATTTTCACTGGTTAATTTTATTATAATAAAAATATACCCATCAAATATTGTTTATACTCCCTTTAAAACTTGTATCTTCACAGCTTCTTCCTGGCCTTTCCTCACCTCTGGCATTTTTGTGTCTAAGGCAGCTCTATAAGACCTTCCCCCGCCTTTTGAAAAGGTGTTTCTTAAAAAGTTAACCTTACTTTTTCTTTGGAAATGTGAAGAATCATTTTGTGTGTCTCCTTGGGCCTAACCTCAGAGGTCCTCCCCTGTCCCCGTGCCCTCAGCTCACTCAGAGCCATGGCACACAGATAGCCAGAGGAAAGTGAAGTTTCTGTCAGCTCTTCCAGAGGCCCTGCAACATACTACACGTCCTCTCTGAGGGTGAGGATGCCACGTAAGAATATTTTCCAGGTTTATTGGTGAAGCAATAATTGAACATAGGAACAAGGGACCAAATTCAAAGCATCTGCTTGGGACCTCCTCAGTAGACCTTGCACTGCCTAAAAATTCAGATATCCAAACCCAGCAGAGTGGTTCAGAGGTCAAAACAGGACCCACGGAATCGATAGGAAAAGTAAGACAGCTCCAAAGTGTAACCCCCAAATTCCCCATACTGGCTAGGCAGCAACCAGGAGACAGTCAGCAGAAGATATGGAGCCAGATGTCTTCCTCCTCCATTCCTGCTCTTGCTCGGTACTTGAATCACAGCAGTACCCTGAGTGCTCTCCATCCCCTCAAGACCCAGAGTGTAGTGACCACCTTGGTGCTGGGTGAGCCAGCCTTGCTGCTTGGAAAGTGTTTTTCACCAAGCCTGAGCTTCCTTCAGCTGTGCGATTGCTGTGGTTCAGAGGGTTCCTCCAGAAAAGGGCCTCTGGTCAGGGCTACCTTCTTCCACCACCAGCTGTCAGGCTACGAGGTTACAAAATCAGATTTTCCTGAGTTTTGGGTTTTTGGATTTTATTTTTTTTTTGACTGGGTTTGGGGGTTTTTTTTCCCCCTTTGGCTTCAGGACACTCATCATTTTGACTGGTGGAAGGGAAAATTTCAAAATGAAGGGTGAAGGATGTTCCTACCTGGAGGACTCAGCTGGGGAAGGATGGCCCCACGGGAGCCGTGGGGACCTGGCTGCATGCCTTCGGGCTGAGAAGGAAGCTGAACACAGGTTCCTAGGCTAAGAGCTGACTTTATTTATTCATTTACATTTGCAGTTTTATTCCACAATTTATTGACTGCATATGTGAACACACAAAATTTATTCTCCTAGGAATGTACAAAGAAATTGGAAATACTATAGGTACTGGTGAAAAAGTGCATATGACTGATTATTCTCATTTTTAAAACACGCAACTTGAAAATTCTTCTTGGTCTGGGAGGAAAAATACTACTTGGCTTTGGTGACCAATCACACAGCCCAACTAGTGAGCAGGCAATAACTGTGGCACAGCATTCACAAGTAAGTACACAGTCTGCAAGATGTTCCCATGCATTATTCAGTGAATAATTCTAAATAATGAAAACACTGAAATCTGTGTGTAGATGTAATACAAGGGACCAAATTAAATGCATTGTTCAATAGGAGAAGCTGACCCAGCTCTAGTGAAGAACAGCAGCAGCTGTTCAGAAAGCCTGTGGGTCTACGTAACATGAATTTACTGTGTGCTAGTAACTGAAACTCAAGTCCAGCAATCTGTGGTGGATGTTAGGTATCATTCAAAGCGACAAAACTATTGCCAAACTATGTAAGCTTTGCCCAGAGGCTACACCTTCACTGCAAAGTCAGCTTCCAAGTAATCTTCATTTCCCACGTTGACTCCTCTGGAGCTGACCACTGCCGGCTGAGAACTGGCTGTGGTGCTGGGCAGCACTGGCATGGCACCTGTCCGGGGTCTGCGGGACACGGCGATCCCAGCTGTGGGTACTCAGACTCTAGCCTGTGTCTGCACTTCACGTCATCTGTGCGCTGAGACCTTTGTGCGTAGACTAGCCTTGAATTAATGTATAATCTGAATCAATTCTTGCAGCTAAGATAGGTACTTATTTATATCAACGTGGGGAAGTTACAGCTTTACATGCATTTGGACATTTTATTCTGAGCTGTAGCACATATTCAAATACAGCAGAACGAGAACTCTTTCTTCCCATAAGGTACCCATCAAACTAACCATATGGGTAAAAAATCCTGAACCATTGACATAAAAACAGCCCATGACCAGCACCTTCTGGGAATTTTATTTCCTAAATTATGATCTAGAGGAGAGGGGCTAAAGCTTATTTGTTGTAGCAAATTTCCCTATTGTTTTTGAAATGTTCCTACTTGACACAAAGCAAAACCTTAGGAAAGTTGCTGAAAGGCAGTGGAGAAGAACAGTGGATTTATATTTTAAGAAGAAAAACTAGACTATGGTGAGATGTTTTGCCAAGCTATAACTTGTTACAAAGCCAAACACAGGTAAGTAAATTGTAGCACAAGGTTGCACAGGCTTTTATTGATTTTTGATTGCATTTTTAATTTTATCCACACAGCCAATGTCTTTCTAGCTTATAATTAAGACCTGACAGTGGGAGAAAGAACATTAAAAAGAAATTTAATCAGTCATTCATTTGAAAGTAAGCCAAAAATAACAGCATGGAGAGAAAGGAACTTGTGAAAGATCTACTTACTTTTGTGTTTCCAACATTCAGCCTTAGCTTTAACAGTACTTAAAATACCAGTCACAAGTTGTGGCTGTGAAGAAAATACACAATGTTTTCTGACGATTGAGAGGTGTATTCTAAAAGCACCACAGGAGAAGAATGTCTTGGGGCTTCAATAGGTTTTAAATGTTGTACAAGAAGTCAGAAAGAAATTGATCTAAAAGATGCAGTAAATGGATTTACAAGTCTTATTGACTACCCTGCTGAGCTACTGCTTCCAAAAAGCTCTGAAGTCCAGGTCTGTACTAAAGGCTTTCCTTTCAGATGTTCGGCCTGCACAATCTGCTGGCATTCTGCGCTGAGCTGCACTTTTATTTTTATTGGACAAATTTGAAAAATGTTTGGTTTTCTCAGGTTTTAGTGATCTGAAATCCTAAAGGGTTTGGATTATCTGGGTTCTCTTTGTGCAAACCGTCCAACTTTTGGGGTGTTGTGATTGAACATGGACCACATTTTATTTTACTTCAGTCCTTACAGAGTTCCAGAGTACTGTGGCTGTAGAGCTGCTAGGTTTTATTCAAAACACTTCAGAAATCTGGATCTGGTTGTATTTTTACTAGAACCACAATGTTGAATGGGAAAGGCTGGTTGATTCTGCCTTCCTCCCTCAAACCTCTGACTTTTTGCTGCTGTGAGAGAGCATGGCCGTTATGTGAATAGGTGTTGTCACAGGCTGCAGTGCCATGAAGTCATCATGAGATCTTTTACGCCCATGCCTGTAAGAGGCATCTCAAAATGAAGAACTGGCCACCGAGTGACTTGAGGAAGAAGCTGTGTCTGTAACTTGTATTCTGATTTGCCATCATAGAGTACGTGTGACCTCCACCTTTGGGGTTTGGTAGTGAAACATTTCTGGCCCCTGTTACCTCATTTGAGGAGCCTGTAGGTGTGGGAGGGAAATTTGGGTTATTATGGAGGGAGAAAGGGGTCTGAGGGGAACAGCTTGGGATTTTGGAAAAACCTACACTTCCACCTTCAATCATAGAGCTCTAAGGCTAGTGTTGTCCCAGGAATTTGGGCCAGAGCTCCCATGGCCGATTCTGGAGAGCTCTCAGCTGCTCTGCCACTAAAACTGAGGACGACAAGTCCGCTTCGAAAATATGGTATCCTGAGAAGCCTGGGCAGTTGTTCTTGCCTGGACCAGCTCAGCCTGGGCCCCAGCAGAGCTACAACAGCAATCTTGGAGAAAGCCACAGAAAACCAGAAAGGACCCATGAGTTCTCTGGAAAGCTACAGAAAAATATCTCATCCTTCTACACCCAAAATTTATTTCCTAACTACAAGTGGTTTTTTTGCAACATCTCCATGTTAGGTTCCCCTTTGGAGGAGATGAATGATTTCAAGCTTGAGAAAAAAAATGTGAAATTTTAAAGTTATTCCAGATTATTTAGGGAAAATTACAAAGGCATGGTCTATCCTTTGTAAATACGTTCGATATGGAGAGAGACTGGCAAAGTTCAAGGCTAAGCAGAATTTCAAGTGCATTTTAGCTTGTTGAAGGACAGCCCTTAATGAAACTTGAAGGTCATTCTGTCACGGTTAATAACCATGGAAATGTGAGACTAGGTAGGGAATCCTTAATATCAACCCTTCAAAAGTCTACTTTAATTTTCAAATGCATTTTTAAAATCAAATAAACATTAAAACAAGGTGTGTAAAGAACAGAGAAATACCTATTTTCTAGAAGGCAAAAGTTGCAAAGAAAAATTTTATCCCATTTGTAACTGTATTCTATTGTCTAGTTCAAAATAGCTATCATATGTTGGAAAGAAGGGAAAATAAGACTGAAGCTTCAAAAAAAATGTAATGTTTCCTTGCACAGAAAAATAATACTGTCAGATTTAGAAGAGGCTCTCCTCCTTCCTAAGGGCATTCCTGCAATACATCTCTAGCTGTGCATGTATCTGTGTTGGCTTTGGCCGATTTAAATTAGATTGGATGAAACAAGTGGAGTGACTGCAAAAACCAGGAGCCCTAACCAGGTTAGCTGTGAGCCTCACCCACGCTCTCAGCCAGGCTTTCTGCCTGTGTTGAGCTTTATTCTGCTTTAACATCCTACTGGC
The DNA here is from genome assembly GCA_009806455.1 of Tetrax tetrax. Taxonomy (NCBI): domain Eukaryota; kingdom Metazoa; phylum Chordata; class Aves; order Otidiformes; family Otididae; genus Tetrax; species Tetrax tetrax. The sequence goes on along the minus strand of WHYT01018003.1, from coordinate 818,508 downwards.
TATACCCAGGTCAAACTCCTGTCAAACTGCTTTGCCCAAGTGGGCCTGCATGAGCAGCCAGTCTCAGCGCTGATCATGACAGTAGTGTTTGGTACACTTCTCAGGCAGGAGCTCTCCATTACCATAATCCAGGCCTGTAGTTTGGAGGGGGAAATCTGCAAAGCAGTGCAGTTATTGCAGAGTACTAGTTTCCAAAGATTTGCTATCAGCAGTGTGGGAGCAGCAGCTTGAGTAAATTTAGATGAAGATTAGAAAAATATTTCCTGCCGTTGAAAGTAGAACAATATGCCAAGAACATGTGTGAAGCCCATAATTTGGTGCTCTTCAGCTCCAAACTATAAGGAACAGCCCTGCAATGTTAGGGAAGGATGTGACTGCTTTAAGTGATTTGTCTTCATCTCCGCTTTTTAAAATCTATGTTCTATATGTTAGATACCTATTGACACACGTAACTCTGTACGTGAATAGATTGTGAAGGCACGTGAGCTGATGCAAGCACATCTTGTTTTGGACAATATACTAGAGGTGCTCTTGCATGAAGGATTATGTGAGGGGGAGGGCTGGTGGCACACATCTTTAGCCAGGAAGAAGCATTGGTACCTTCACTTTCCGTCTCTTTGTTGCCTGCGACTGCATGGGCCCCATACGTTGCCAGTAGTGCACTCACCTTTCACATGTGTCTGAAACTGGGGCATTAGAAAGAAGTCTTATACTGGAAACATCAGCACACTAATGGGGTGGAGGGCAGGGGGAAGGGACAATAGTCAGGGAACAAAGGGAGAATTCAAATCCCCTGTGGCGCCAGGGTAAATCTCTGCCTGGAACATGGTTCCAGTACAAATTTCTTGTGAAGTAATTTTGGGCATGCAGATAGACCACGTCAGCTGTTTCTTGATTACAGGCTGTGAGTACGCTCTTGCCCATGCTGTGTGTGGAGCAATTCTTTCCCTGAGGGGGGAGAGAAATGCTGGTGCACATCTGCCCTGGAGTCCAGGGCATCCCCACGGGCGGCTACCCCATGTTGCCAATAGCACCCTGTTTGTTCACATCCAATCCTAGCCTGTGGTAAGCCGTTTGTGTACTGTACATGAAGATCTTATGAAGAAAATAGCCTGTTGAAGACTTAAATATCGGCTTTCTTTTTCTAAAGGACAGAGAATTTCCTGGCATATTTTAGTCTGGAACTTATTTATAGTATTTACATTTGAATTCAGTAAAAGTTATCAACACTGACAGTGAAGAACTCAGCAGTTCCACAGCAGCGGCACAGAGGACGCCAGCAGGGCCTTTGGCATCACATGACATGATTAATACGAAATCCTCTGCTGCTGCAGTGTATCACTACAGTGTTTAACATCTTTTTCTCAATGGATGCTGAACGTTAGCATAGGTATTTTGTGCTGGGAGACAGTTCATTATTCCAGGCAGAAAATTCTCTGCTAGAAACCACAATACATTATCATTCAAAAAAGCCACACACAACAGGAGAAAAACATCCAGAGAAAATATATTTTTTTCCTTTTTCCTTCTGCAAGGTTTTGCCTTTTTTTTTTTTTTTTTTTTCCCCAAGCACA